>JANRGW010001760.1:0-10156 GCA_024733675.1 Psilopsiagon aymara | reverse complement strand
GGACACAGGGGCTTGGAGCACCCTGCTCTATGGAAGGTGTCCCTGCCTGTGGCAGGGGTTGGAACTGGAGGAGCTTTGAGGTCCCTTCCAACCCAATCCATTCTGTGGTTCAGTCTGTGTTTCTTCTTAACCATTTCACAGGACTGTGGCAAGGCAGTAATGTCATATTCATCCCATAGCTCTGCAGCACAACAGGAATGCTGCCTCGGAAGCTTCATGAGAAGGAAAATGTCTGTAAAACAAAACCTTTGTGAACGAATAAATCTCCTGTAAAGACCTGAGAAGCTGCTGTAGGAGTGTGGAGCTCTTCTGAAGCACAGCACTCTGCAGGTACCAGCTCAGTGCTTGCAGGTCTCAAGCAGATAAGTTTAAGCTGACACATTGCCTCAGGACTTAGAGCTCTGCCATCCTGCCCTTGAAGGGCCTCTTAGGATGCTGTTGCTGTCTCTGAGCTGCTTCTTGTCTGCATCAGGTAAATCTGATCTGCCTGAAAGAGGGACTCTCACAGAATGGCTTTGTGCCTCTGCCTGCTGCTGTAGGAGCAGGGAGTTCAACTCAGCAACACGTGAGGCCGGGAGTGAAGGAGAGAGCATGGAAAGTCAAGTGGAGCATTGGCCTGCTGCCCCTCAGGTGCTGTGAAAACTCAATTAGAGGGGGAGTTTTAACAGAGCTGCTTAGTGCTGCTCCAGCCCTCACTTGTCTGCAGGAGCTCAGCTGGATGGGGCACGACTCCTGTGGCAGGGAGAGTTGCTGGTGTCTGGTTTGCCTCTAGGAGCACATACAGTAAAGTAAAGCAGAAATAAACTACGGGGTACAGGTTTCTTTCCTTGTGGCATTAGCAGTACAACTTGGTTAGATCGTCATGGCCATCCTCTGCTTTGTCTCTTGCTCTTCCTTCCCCGGATGGGTCTGCAGATGTAGACAATGCTGAGGAGCAGGAATTGGTGTCTTTGAGCACCGCGTGCTGGGAGCAACTGCCCAGCCCTTGCCTGGCACTGCAGCAGCTCTCCCAAGCAGTCTGGATGCCTCCAACTCTTGTATTGCATCCTTCAGCTTCTCACAAGGCTGAAGAATCTGTCCAGCCCTTGAAGTGGGATGGACCTTCCTTGTGTATGTGTTGTATCCAACAGGATCCCTGATGCCAGCTTGGTTTTATTTAAAACCCATGAGTTCTCAACCAACTGTCTCCTTCCAGGTAACCTCACAAGCCTGAAACAAGACAGCAGATCTTGGAGTGCAAGGCATGAAGACAGGATTGCAGCCTTCCTCATGGGACATGAGCAACCACCTACCATGTCTGTAGTCAGTCCGTTCCTCGTGCCACGTAGTCCAGGATCCAAGAGCACAAGGATGGAAGATCAAAAGAGCCTCTTGCTTGCATTTCACATGTCCTATCACTGAGAATATTAACTACTAATTACTGAGCTAATATGAATATGCACTCAAAGTCTGGGTGTTATCACTTACTACTGATAAAAAAGCTTGAGCTCTATTGGTTCTGTGTGTGTGCTCACACCCATGTGTATTTCCTAAGTTGCATGGCAGGCAAGATGGTTCAGATATGATAACCACAAGAGGTTCCAGGTCCTGGCCCTGTCTTGCATCTGGACCACCTGAGGCTGTGAGCCAGCAGCCGAGATCAAAAGAGCAGTAGTCTGGGATCCACGTCCAGGATGAGCAGAGGAGATGCCTGCACCCATCCCCTCCTCCCATGCAAAGGTTGGAGTACATTCTAAGCTTGGGACCAAATCACGCCCTTTATGGACACTGTGGTGGGTGCCAGCTTCTCTTCGGATCTGTTCTTGCTGCTCACACTGCACAAAGGGCTTTAACTGGGATGAGAGAGAGATACTTCTCTTTCCAGTCTATATCCACATGGCACGATCCTCTGTCACCCCTGACCTCTCCCTCTCTGGCTGTGTGGATCTAAGCACTACAGCATTCAATCACTGCCTGGACAATTGAACAGGAGCTATTCCAATGTCTCTTCCCCTCTCCCCTGCCTGGGAGCAGGCATTATCTCAAGCAGGTTGTAGTGGTGTGTGTAATGATGACTGTGTCAGTGAATGTAGTTCCTGTTGCCTGGATGCAGGTGAAAAAAAAGGATGGCTGTAGGAAGAGGGTATTTTACAGCTGCAGATGCGACAGATGAGCGTCTGTTCCAGCTTTCAGACCTGTTTTTTCAGCTCTGTGTTTCAGCTAAAGGTGACTGCCCCTCTGCTGACAGGTCTCTTCCTGCAGCCCGAGTGAGTGACTGTTCTGTGCAGCAAGAGGTTAGACAGGTTTGTGTGGAAGACCTGCTGACATGCTCTTGTTCTGAATGTGGTGTCGGGGGTCTGACCTGCCACAGGAGCTGGCCTCACTGTGTGAGCCTGGCGGTCCCAACAGTTGCCTCGTGGCATTCCCAGCCTCAGCAGGCACTTCTGCCCTGCAGTCAGCTGTAGCTGGCATGAAGGCATGGAGCTGGAAATGTTTTGAGGGGTGAGGCCTTGCTTCATGTGCAAACCTCAGGACTGTGTTGATTTTCAGATCCGAGATCACAACCAGGACTGTGCAGTGGACAGAAGAGGCTCCTGGACATCATAGCAGCTGGTTGAGGAGGCTCTCTTCTCAGGCAAGTGCTGTAACAAACGGCTGGTGTCTGAGCTGTGGGCTGACTTGTGTCCTCCTAGGACAGGGAGCAGGCTGCAACCACCATTTTAGTGGCTGTCAGACACCAAAGACCTGGGCCGAATGCTCTTCCCCACTTTTGAGGTTCATCAGGGAATGACTTCAGCCTTGAGGGCTCCTGGGCAAGGGAATAAGGGTTGTCAGAGCCTTCCTCATCAAGCTGCAGTCTTCGGTGACTTTATGTATCCAGGATGCCTTTGCCCTGTGGCTCTGTTGTACCTTCTGTCAGCACAAGACTGCCCTAAAGAACCCAGAGGGAATCCCTCTCCAAATGGCCTTGGCTCCGGGATGTTTGACATGGGTCTGGATTGGGAGGAGCACACTGTGCTGTGCTTGTCTCCGAAAACCTGTGGGGACCATAGGTGTGAAATGGGAAGTGCTGGTAGTACTGCTGCTAATTCTCATTTACCCAACCGAGCCCATCCTTCCCTCCCACAGAGGGACGAGGAGGCAGAAGCAAAGTGTTTACTCACGTTTGGAGTGTGGGGAAGACGGCTCATCTGGACTGAAGTGGATTAGGAGCAATCCCAAGAGCCCCCCCGCTGGCAGGTCTGCCCTGGGGTGGTGTCTCAGGGACAAGGTGTGGGAAGCTGGCTCCCTAGAGCTGCCGTAGCAGCAGCTGAGCTCTGAGTTCAGGGCTTGTTTGCTGCACAGCGCACTCTTCCTTGGCAGCAGCTTGGAGCCTGCATCCCTCCTCCCTTCCCACAGGATTGCTTGCAAGCTGGAGGGGGAAGCTGGTGGCAGGCCCCACAAACACTGGGGTGTGTTCCAGATCTCTCCTACTCTTTGTAGCAGCTCTTGCTCGAAGTCAAGGACATGCATTAACTCAGTGTCTGTTTTCTCTCCCCCACGCAGCACCTTAGCTGTGCTCTGGCTGGGAGATGTGCTCAGCTTAAGCAGTTAGTGCAGGTTATCTGCAGGTGATGCGAGACTTCTCTGGCATTTTTGGTGATAGAAATAACATCATAGACTCATTGAATGGTTTGGGTTGGAAGGGACCTTAAAGCTCATCCAGTTGCGACCCCCTGCCATGGGCAGGGACACCTTCCACTAAGCAGGCTGCTCCAAGCCCCATCCAACCTGGCCTTCTTTATTTGTCTTGAGCCAAGTGGGGATGCTGCAGCGCAGAGCATCGTGCTTCCAGATCCTTGGATCATCCCCGCTGCTGGGAAGGGAGAGCTGTTCTCGCTCAGCATGTACTCAGCTCTCCTGTCTTGCCAGTGTGACCAGCTTACAGGTATAGCTGACCCTTACCTAAGACAGGCCGGGCTTTTAGATCCAGGACTTGGTCCCTAAAGCCAGCCAAGCCAGCAGCAGCTCTGATGCCTGCACAGAAGCAGCGGCACAAGTTGTAGCCCTCCCAGCAGACCAAAGCTCCTGGGCTGGAAGAGCTCTGCTGCCTACAAGTCTTGCTATGGCTGTGCCGCATCTTCCTCCTGACAGGCCTGGCCTGCAAGGAGGCACAAGACAGGGAGTGATGTGTTGTGGTCCCCTCTCTCTGGTGACCACCAGATCCGGCGTGGAGCCCTGTATGGGGCAGCAGGAGGAGATGATCCCTTCCCATCCAGCAGCGCTGCTCCAGAGATGGAAAGTTACAGCCAGGCTGGTGCAGGGAATGGGAGGTGACTTTCATCTCTTGGTTGCTTTGTTCATTGTTTAGGTAAGGGGGTGGAAGAAAGGCTTTGCTGGCTATGTTAAGGAAGTTATTGTTTAGTTGATGGCTTATTTGTTCCTTTGAGGAAGAAGATTGTGTTTGCCTTTGGGGGGGGATACTGTGCAATGGTAGTTTGTTCTAATCAGTTGCTCTTTCTTTACCTTGGCTTCATTTAACCAGAGAAGGAATTTCTGAAAGGAGGGGGGAGAGAAAAACCCAAACCCATAACCCAAATCCCGGACTGGGGCTGCAATTTGGGATCTGCGCTTCCAGCTTGTCCCTCATGTGTACCTGTTAACAAGAAAAGCTTTTACCATAGAGGCAGAGGATGTGCCTCATTGCTCTCCCTCTCTTTCCAGCCTCGCCATTCACTTTAGGGAATGAATGAGGGAAGTGTCTATCTCTGTGGTGGGATTAATGGCCATGTGGAGATGAACTGAATGTATAATGGCAAGATGGAGATGAATTGAACGTATAATGGCCTGTCTTCCAGGAGAAGAGCCTGCACCAGCAGCACTTTGGCCCAGGTATCAGTGAGGTCTCTCTCTCTTCCTTCTTTCCGTCTGCTCCCTTCATACCCATCCTCTTTCATTCACAGGCTCATGGGGAGGTGCAGGGGGAGGGCTCTCCTCTCTTCTCCCACCCTATCTCCAGGTTGCGACTGCTCATGAGGTTGAGGTTGTGTTTGGGCTCTTTCAGCTCTGGCTCTGCCTCATCTCTGCTTGTCCCCCTGAGCTGGAAGGTGATGATGTGACAGCAGCCGGCATGCAGGGACAGGCAGCTGCAAGTTACAGGGCAGGGCAGGGTTTGCTTTTGTGAAGCCATAAGGAGAGGAGCCCTCCTGGTACAAAGAGAGTTAAAAATGGCTCTGTTGAAGCCCTCCTGGCTGTGCAGAGCCCTCAGTGCCTGAGGCTGGCGGCCCTTGCTGGCAGGTTGCTGTCCTTGGAGCAGAGCGGGGTGACTTCTGCCCCTCCACTTGCAGCGAGGGCACCTCCGCGCTGCTGGGGTCTCAGTGAGCCGGGGGTCACTCCCGATTCAAGCCTTTTTCTTTCCCCCTTCCCTTTCCAGCTCCTTAAACAACAAAGGTGTTGAGGGAATTTATACCTCTGCCTGGTAACAAGACACAGCAGCGAGGCGCTGCCATGGGTTTGTGAGGGCTCCATAGATTTTTATTGCTTTCCAGTCCTTGGGTTCCCAACCCTCCTTTGGCTTTCAAATTGCTCACAAAATGCAGACACAGCTCCTATTCTCTGAGTTCCTTTGATGATTTTATTTATATCTCTTGCTTTGTCTTGTCTTCTATTACAGGGAGACTGCAATTAATTATTATCCCATCAGCTTCTATTTAGCCTGACAGTACAATGCAGCGCACAGTGTCCAACCTTCCTCTGCCCCTGTGTGCACGAGCAGGCAGCTATTCTCAGGAAGAATAAAGGCCCTGGCAGGTTCAGAAAGGGACGTGCTGCTAAAGGGCAGCTTAGGGGACGTCAGTAGCAGCAGCAAAGCATGGTTGTGGTATGGCTGAAGTGACCAGACATCCCATTTTAGTTGTGATGCTCTTGATTTTATTTCTTCATCCAAAGTGTATGTAAGACTATCACTCTTCGAGCGGGTTCAGGCTCATGGTTACAGCAGAGGCTCTGGCATCTTTTTCTCCCATCTCTGATGGACCAGATCTTTTTGTGTCTGACCCTTCCTATGAAATAGGAATTGTGGCTGTAAGATGTGTAGAAGAGACCCTGCTTGTTCAGTGTGGGTGAAGACTCAGTGGGAAGGCCAGAGGCACACAGTCCAAAGAGAGGTGAGCAGCAGCCTGGAGCAGTCACAGATCTAGAGAACACTTGCCCAGGGAGCAGACTGGAGGAACTGGAGGGAGCAGGGCAAGAGACAACTTAGAGGAACCTGGGAATGCTCAAAGAGGGGGGATGGGTCTGTTACATCCTTAATGGAGCGGAAGGGTAAGAATGGACTTAATGTCCAGCAAGGGATGTTCAGTGTGGATGCTGGGGAAGTGAGAAGAATAGTAATGGTGCGAGCAGATTTCCTGGGATAGAGAGGGAGAGTCTCCAGTGCCGGAGCTCCTTAGGAGTAGTTTTGGGTCCTGGTTTGTGAGTGTATGTGTCAGAAAGAGATGCTTCTGTGCACAACTGTGCAGGACTGATAGTGACTGAAGACCTCAAGAATGAGTGTGTGTTAGACTGGGGAATGTTTGAAGTGATTTCAGGACTCGTTTCCCATCCAGTCTGTATCGCCAGGTTCTGTGCAGGGAACATCAGTTTTCTCCACTGGCCACCCTGGCACTAGAAAGCCAGCAAAGCCATTTTCATCTTTCCTTTCTCTTTGCATCCTGCAAAACTGTTTCTTCACCCCACAAGCCCCTGGATGGCACAGTGCTGTTGCCAAGCAGTGCTGGTCATGAGATAAAGATGTTTTGACAAGATGCAGTGCCAGGTGCCTGGAAACTGCTGTTAAACCAAATGTTTGTTCCCTTTACTCCTGCTCATTTCTCTCATCATTTCATTTGTTTATTTGCACCTCATTTTGGCAGCCTTTGGCAATGTAGCTCTTGCTCTGACCTCCCCAGCCCAGCTAATGGCAGTGGAGCAGAGCCTCTGGGCCAGTGTCCTTGGGAAAATATCCATGGAGTCCTTCCACACCCATGTCCTCTCCTCTGCTTCCCGGCAGAGTCCACTCCACGCTTCAGAGGAAGCTGCAAGGTTGTGCTCAGAGAGATGTTTCTCACTCCTGTCCTCCACAGATGACATGTGCTCACTAGCCCGCGTGGCTACCAGCCATTACCTGGGTGAAGTGTTTCAGTCCAAGTGCATGTAGCTGGGGGGACCCATGGGGAATGAAGGGCAGGTCTGGGCAGGGAGGACAGGCAGGCAGAGCTGGCTTTGCCATTGCTGCTGCTGGGATGGAAGTGCCGGGATTTGCAGGGCTGAGATGCTGAGCTGACTGGTAGGAAACTGGCTTGAGTTTTGGACTGTCTTGGTTTGCCCCTCTCGATCAGCCTTTGAGAGAGCAGCTTGACTGGCTTGGGTGCCGTCCTGCTCGAGCATCCTAGCCTGCTCCTGAGACTGAGCTGGGATGGTCTTGGATCCCTCTGTTGTGAGAGCTTTGCTCAGCTCTCCATTGCTTCAGGCCTCCCTCCCAAGCTTAGAAGATGAAGCTAAAGGTAAGAACAGTAACTCCATGTCTGATTCCAGGTCTCCCATTTGAAAACCTCAAGTGAGCTCTTCTTCCACCTCCACCCCAGGTGCATTTATACTGAATTCATGATTACTGTGATAAAATTGCAACTAAATCCTGTCAGCTCTGAAGCATGAGCAAGGAGGGTTGGTCTTTACATCAGACATGTAATTACCTGTCTACCAAACTGAAAATGTGCGTGCAAAAAAAAGAGAAAAGGAAGATCTCTGTCAAATGAGAGAAAGGCCATCATTTCCCCCATTATTTTTTGGTTTGTTTTCCTCTATTCACAGCAACGTTGTGCTTAATCCAATAGGAACCTGCTCCAGAGATTGGTCTGCCTGAATAGCGACCTTGTTGCTCCTGACCCTCAAATCTGTGTAAGAACATAGGACTTCCCTGTTTGAAAACCCTGGAAGGAAAACTCTCAAACCTGCAGGATCTTGGAGGCAGAGAAATCTCTTTTCCTGCATAAGAAGAATGCATTTTTATGGTTACTGAATACTGCATTGCTATCAGAATGGCAGAGCTATTTGTTAAATGCAAGTTACTTAAATAATTCATTTTTCTGACTAATTATGCAGTATGTGCTTAGCTTCAGTGATCACGTGTCATTAAAGAGAACAGTTTCTGCAATACTGTCATGGCTTTGATGGTGCTGATAGAGAAGAGACTCAGATTTCCTGGTAATCTACAGATCATGTGTTGATTAAGGGATTTACGTGAGGTGGCATGTGCTTGAAGGCAGATCTTGGCCTTAGGCAGCATCACCTTATTTCCTAGAGGTCCTTCGACTTGACCAAGGTCCCAAGTTATCAAAACTGCTTAATTTTAAATAGGTGCTTAACAACTTTTGAAGTCAACAGTGCTTAAACACATGTAAGTTACGTGCCTGAGACTGGTTAGGGATGAAGCCTCACGGGTCCCAAGGACACATCTTATCCCCTTGATTAACCAATCCAAATAACAGGCTTGAAACATGTTGGTGACTCTCAGTCTTTAGCTCATCATGAACACCCAAAGAATAGGCAAACCACAAAGAGCATGAAGAGATTCACCCAAGAAGCTAAACGAGAGCATATGTAGGAGGAAAATGTATCATCTCTGGCTATATTATTTTACCATGTCAGTCAGTGGAAGCCTTATGGAGGATTAATGTATGGGGGAAGAGGCTTGGTTTTCTGTGCATGCTTTAATGGCTGTGCCTTTGTTCTGCTTTTTAACTGTGATCATTTAATGACTACTTGACTCACTTTGCCCTCAGCAGGATGTTGCACGTAGCTCCTCTGAATTGAAGAATACAGTTGAAATTAAGAATGTAATTTAATGGTTCAGTTGGTAACAGACAGTTCCCAGCAGCCTACCTGTGGAGTGGACCTTCGGAAGCATCTTCAGTACAAGGATGCTTCCCTAGACCAAAATTAACCTTGAGGTGTTATGCAGTGAGTTCCTAAGTTACCTCCTCAGCAGTCCTTAAATCCTGTGTGAAAAGCCCCTACTGAATGTTCAGCCAACAAAATGAAAGGAAGTTCTTGCCTTTAACAAAAAGGGTTGGGAAATGGATTTAGTTGTCTGGTGGACCCTGAGAGATACATGAGCTGGTCTCTGAGGAGTGTGGGATAAAGTCACACTCGAGGTGGGAGGGGAAGATGGCTCTGAGAGGACGGTGATGTGCCTAAAGGTGGCACAAGAGGACCGAGCAGAGCTGGAATTATACCCCAGGCCCCCAGTGCAGCTCCTGAGGCTGTGTCAGCAGCAGCCCCTGTGGGCTTTGGCTGCTCCTAGAGGTTGGACAACTGCAGTCAGATGTGGGCAAACCCTACATGGAAGGATGTTATTATCTGCGAGCCATCATGGCTTACAGTATTCAAGGCCAGGTTGGACAGAGTTTTGGTGACATGGTCTAGTGTGAGGTGTCCCTGCCCATGGCAGGGGGTTGGAACTGGGTGATCTTAAGGTCCTCTCCAACCCAAATCATTCTGTAATTCTATAGGGGGTAAAGAAATTGTACGAAACCATTTTGCAGACCCAGAGCAAATGAGGAGGCTGAGCTGCTTCTCTGGACTTCAGCTCAGTTCTTGCAATGAAATCTTTCCTATCAAAGCCCCCAGGCCAGTAAATTCCCTCAGAGCCCTGTTTCACTGGAGAAAGATGAATCACCAGTGTGATTGTAATGTCCATCTAGGCTGCAGGTCCCAACCAGACACTGGAGCAAGGGAAATGAGGGTTCAGCTTAAGTGAAAATTCTCAGGCACCCTGGGGGAAGAAGAACAGGTCTTTCTGCCTCTCTGGAAACACAGTCATTGGACCTGACTCTCCTGTCGGGCAGCAACAGGCCAAGAAATAATGGATTTGGATTGCAATGGGAAAGACTTAGGTTACATGGCAGGAAATTCTTCCTTTGGTGAAGATAGTTTGGCTATGTGTAGTGGTTTAAGCCCGGCCATAACTCAGAACCACGGAGCCACTCACTTACTCCCTCCCCTTCCTCCCCCCTGCCCCTGGAGGAATGGGGAGGAGAATCGAAAGAATGTAACTCCCACGGGTTGAGATAAGAACAGTCCAGTGACTGAGGTATAACACAAACCACTGCTGCTGCCACCAATAATAATGAGAAGGGAAATAACAAGGGAAGAGAAT
>JANRGW010001758.1:0-19775 GCA_024733675.1 Psilopsiagon aymara | reverse complement strand
GCCCTGGCACAGGGTGCCCAGAGAAGCTGTGGCTGCCCCATCCCTGGCAGTGTTCAAGGGCAGGTTGGATGGGGCTTGGAGCAACCTGCTCTAGTGGAAGGTGTCCCTGCCTGTGGCAGGGGGGTTGGAACTGGATGAGCTTTGAGGTCCCTTTCAACCCAAACCATTCTGTGATTCTATGACTCCCTGCCTTGTTGGGGATATATACAGACACATCTCCCACAGTTTTGTCCCCAAAACTCCAGCAACCCACTTAGAGCTGCGCAGAACTTGGAGCATCCTTGTCCCACTGGGGACCCCCATACACACTGCATTAGTTCTCTCCCCTTCTGTGTAACTGGCAGGCATGCTCCAGGAGGAAGCATCCTGGAACTACAGCAACATGAGGATTTCAATAGCTTCCATGGTCTTGTTACTGTGGGGGCATTTAGGGAAGTCTCTGTCCCTTCCACTATGGTGAGTGGAGGCTGCACACAGAGCAGAGATGTCTTCAAATGGCCTATGCATGGACCATCTCCAGGACAAGGCATGAGCTGCTTGCTTAAATCAATTGCTGTGGAAGTGGACATGGTATGTAGGTAATTGCACCGTACGACATACCCCCAAAGGAAAGGAGCATACTATGGTGCCCCACAATTAACCTGCAGCCCAGTATGAGCAGAGACCACCCCTGAGGGGTACACCAGTGTGCTAATGGCATTGGCCCCACGCTGGTGGTCCTGCTGTGTGATCCCTTCTGAATTGATGAAACACTTCTTCAACCTTTGCTTTTCTAATGCGAGAAGGACATAGTCCTTTGCTCTCTGAGGTACTTTGTGGCCCCAAAATGCTTCGTAAACACTGTGGTTGTGAGCAGAGTGCTACACGCAGACCCTCCTCTTGCCTCTTCACTCCTCTTCTTGTAGCTTTAATGCCTCATAAGAGGTTCAATAACAGAAGTAATTATAAACCAGTAATGAAAATAGCTGACCTCCCATGGAGCAAAGAGGTCCTAAGGGTTCAATTACATGACAAGAAAAAACAATCAAGAGACACCCTGGGTTCAGCCTCACTTTTATAAATGTTTTGCCTTTGTTATCCTTACCTAATTGTCACGGGTTAGGTAACCAACATTAATTGCGAGCCAGCTGCGTCTGTAGTGCACACAGTGGCCCCAGTACCAGCAACGCCTGTCAACAAAATCAGCTCTGCTGAGCTGGGATCATCCAGAGCATCCTACCTATTCCCAAATGGCAACAAACATAGAATTATAGAATGGTTTTGGATGGAAGGGACCTTAAAGCTCACCCAGTTCCAACCCCCCTGCCACAGGCAGGGACACCTTCCACTAGACCAGGTTGCTCCAAGCCCTGTCTAACCTGGCCTTCAACACTGCCAGGGATGGGGCAGCCATAACCCCAGGAAAGCTCATTATATTTTTGGATTAAAGCTCCAATGATGATGATACTGTTTTAATGCAATGCCACTTCCTTCTTCTTCAACAGAGTTTGTACCTAGAAAACCTGGGGGAAAGATGGGTTTGGGGTTAAGGCTCAGAATCAGGAATCAACAACAATGGATTGTCAGGGATGGGACACTTTCCATGTGGAAACCTCCAATCTTGCTCCCTTTCGAGCCTGAAAAGCAGGAGAGATGCTTCTCCAACTAACCACAGAGGGGAAACTAACTTCTAATGCTGATCTTATTCTCCAGATCCTCAGCTGGAAACACAAGTCATTCCTATGTTGCCATCAGAACCGTGGGGCAGCACGAAGAAATTAGTATCAGAACTAATATAATCCCAGTCTGACTACTAACAGGCTCAGAAACTCATTGCATGTACAGTATCTTCAACAGGGGGATGCAGGACAGATCCCAGTTGGTCTCCAACAAAGTACATGGTGGTCTCAGTTCCCACACAATTCGATAGCCATGGAGCCAAACATCATGCAGAAAGTCTTCCTCCAGCAGTGCAGCCATCTCTGAAGATGCAAGGAAATCAGCGCCAGCCTCCAGCCATCCATTACCACAAGGATGTGAAGAACCCAGCCTGGTCTATTATGAATTATTTTAAAAGGAAGATCTGTGCGCCTATCATCATCTCCTCACTGCCATCAGCAGCAGTTAGAGCAAAATTATATACTACTAGCAAAGCAATTTGATAAAATAGCTGCATTACAGAAGAGCGTACCCTGAGATTGCCGAAGGCAGCACGTGCAGAAAGGGACAAAACTCACAGGAAATGTTGAAATCCTTAACCCTTAGGGATCCCAATCTCATTATGTTCCAAAGATTCAAATGTGCATAAGCTTCATCTTTTCATTTGTGCACAGGAAGAAAAAGCCCTGACCATTTTCAGCACTGCACTGAGGGTTGAGGCTCCACCAGACAAAGCACAAAATGAGGCCAGACAAAAAAAAGCAGCAGGGACAAGCAGCTCTCACTGAATGATGGACACAGCAGGAATCAGGAACCTCTTCTTTTTTACAGCAATCCTGCTGCTCAACAAAGCCTTTGCTCTGAAACATGCTGCTCCCAACTTCCAAACCACAGCAGGATCCTGATCCTCTGCCCTCTCACAGGCAGGATCCGGCTGGTGTGACAGGGGGTTGCTCAGGAGATGCAGCACTGGAATGACCTCCAAACACCCAGCACCAAAGAGCTCATGGCTGCCCTATTTATAAGAATTGTTTCTCAGCAAACAAACAAACAAAAAGTATTAATTCTTAAGTTGCTATGCTTTAAAAAGCTGCGAAGTGGTAAAACTACAGATAACTGCCTCTTCCTGACATGCAGCAGCAAAAGGATGAAAGACCACTTGTTCCCTACAAGTAGCTGCTATCTGCAGCCTGGCAGCCGCCTTTTTATGCCCAGGAGATTTTTCGAGTTCAGCATAATCCCTCAGAATCAACCTCTGCTCAGTTTTCTTGCAGAGCCTTCCCACTGAAGTCAGTGATGGACCAGAAAAGTGGTTGTCTTCATCTTTCCTCTTCACAGCATCAATGTGTGCCTCCACCACCACAGAGAAGGAGAAAAGACTTTCCCAGGGCAGGATAAGCTGTTGCTGCCACTCCAGGGATTTTTCCACATTTTCTTTAAGCCACTGCCATCAGAGACGGGATATCAGATCAGCTAGACCTCTGCTCCAAACCCACTCGAGCCATGTATTACAACAGGACTCAGAGGACCTGAGAGCAAAGCGTTATTATGATTGGCACCAAGCAAATGCACAGAATTAGATTGTCCCTGCCCCAGATGTCAAACCCTGAACAGATTAGACTAAGTGAAAGGAAAAAATAAATGGCCATCTCCATTTTATAAGCAGGAGCTCCAACCAGAGATTTCAGTGTCGGCAAAAGCCCTAAGGAAAACAGAGCTGTGCCAGCCCAAACCTCACAGGAAAGCTGATCTCCACAGCCAAATGCTTTGGCTCTCTCTCACCCATTTCACACTGGGTATATGAACCCGTCTGGTGACCAGGCAGCTGAGAAGATGAAAGCCATGCACTCCTGTTTCCTGCTTAAAATTTAGTTTTCATGTAAGAAGTCATGGCAACCTCCAAACTTAGACCAGATAGCATTTCAGCAGCACCTTCACATCCAAAGGGTGGTGAGATATTGGAGCAGGTTGTCCAGAGAAGCTGAAGATGGCCCATCACTGGAAGTTTTTTACGGTCAGGTTGGAGAAAGCTTTGAGCAACCTGCTCTAGCAGAAGAGTGTGCTCCAGGGAGACCTTAGAGCAGCTTCCAGTGCCTAAAGGGGCCAAAAGCAAGCTGGAGAAAAGGGCCTGTAGGGACAGGACAAGGGGAAATGGCTTGGCTTTAAACTGACAGAGGAGATTTACATGAGATCTTAGGAAGAAGTTATTCCCTGTAGGGGTGCTGAGGCCCTGGCACAGGGTGCCCAGAGAAGCTGTGGCTGCCCCATCCCTGGCAGTGTTCAAGGCCAGGTTGGACGAGGCTTGCAGCAACCTGGTCTAGTGGAAGGTGACTTTGCCCATGGTAGGAGGGTGGGATTAGATAACCTTCAAAGGTCCCTTCCAACCCAAACCATCCTGTGACTGTATGATCATGTTGATAAACCAAATTGAAAAGTTAAAGCCCAATCCAAAAAGACAACTATCATTTTACTACTCACACCATGGCTAAAAAGTAGGACATCTTGCTCTTGCTGGAGAAGAGCACAGCACAGATCCTGCTCCCCAGAAGAAGACAGGCCAGTGACTCTTTTTTGTCCCTGCCCTGGGTTCTCCGTGTCATCAAGCATGTGGCAGACCTCAGTCTCAGGAAACTCGTGGGTGTAAATGGATCACTGATTTACTGACTACGCAACACGGTGCTTTCCACTTGATGTAACAAAAAATAAAGGCAGGTGATGTGACTACATACAACTTCTGGGGAAACCACAGCCCACTCCAGACGGGGGACACCTCAAAAAAGGCCTGTGAGCATGTGTGGGAAGAAACAAGCATCCCTTCTGAATGAAAGCAAAAGGCAGCATGCTAGTGAGAGTGGTAACTCAAGACACTCAGGCAAGACAAAGGGGTCCAGCATCACCAACCACAGCTCAGTTAACTCAGCAAATATCCTTGGGAGTTTAGAGAGAAAGCATCTTTTGTTCATGGAACTGCATGATTAGACCAATTTTGGTATAGATAAATTAAACACCAGGTACAGGAGATGATGCTTTGACAGCTACTGAAGCAGAGGGATGATAATCCCCATAGGGATTATCATCTCCCCACTCTTGCATATCAGTCCTGCCAGAACGAGGTCATTGCGCCCTGTGTTTGCCCCATGCTGCCCATGAAGACAGGGCATCACGTTCAAACTGCACATGTTGGAATAATACAACTGAGTGAGAGCAGGATCCTTTGCCCTGGAATCTCCTACAGCATGCACAACCACAAAAGTCTTTCTGATGATGAAGGAGAGAAGCCCTTGGAGAAGCACTTCTCAAGGGGCCTGTGCAATGCTCTGCGCATTAAGCTTAAGTCTGTTTTAAACTTAAGCTCTTCAGAATTTGATATTCTCTCTGCTCAGCCAAATTCACTTGCAGAGCAGGTCCTGCAACATTTCCCCAAGCTGAGCAAGATCGCTCAGGGGCCAAGCCTCCTGGCAAAGAAACAGCACATTGCACAAGGGGTGTAGGCATGGTGGTCCTGTGCTCCAAGCAGTCTCCAGAGTTTGGAGAAGAAAGATTTAGGCTATGTTTTCAAACCTATGTATGAAAGGACTGGCCATCAAGATGGTCACCCTGGAGCAGCAGTGTTCACAGCCCCACGACGACCTTGACAGCATTCCTCAGACAACATGTGCTTCCCAGATGATACAGAACTCTCCCTAGAAATGCTCTTTGTAATCACACAGTCAAAACAATCACAAACCAAAAGCTGCTTTCCCAAAACATGGGTTTCATGTTGGAGATTGTTACAATCACAGTATCTGCAAGAACAGATATACTCAGAGTAGCACAGGGCTCAGATTCCTCAGTGAAGGCTGGGAACCAGCAACCACGAGTGAAAACTGCTTTGGATGATACGGACAAGGAAGATGCACCTACTGTGGCAACAAAGAACTGCGCCTTTCATTGGGTGTTTTTGTTCACCTGAAGAACCAACACCATCTCAAAATGCCACCGCAAAAACCATGGAAATGCAGAGTGACAGAGCCACTGGCAGAGACTTCTCCAAGCACAACCCAGCAGTACTGGAGACCCAGCTGAGATCCCGGGTCTGGTCTGACAGGCCAAAGCTGGAGCTAAGGAGCACCTGGGGCAAAGTTATTGGAGGCCAAGTATCTCCTGGGAATCCCCATCTTCCAGCGCCACACATACAGAGCAAACCTACTTCATCCCAACAACTTGGAAGAAGAGCAAACCCTCCTGCTTCAGGGATGTATCAGCTATTAATTACCAGGGATTAGAAAGACATTTTCTTTGGAAAGAAGCTATTCCATCATTGCCACTGATGGTTTCTTGCAGGTTCCTGGCAACACTGCATGGTGAGGGACATTGATGAACTCTGGCTCCCCACTAACCAATGCCATATGTGTGCTTGCTGGGTTGTACAGTCCATCTCCATGCTTGGTGTAGTTATACCGCATTTATAAACTGCATTTAGCTCATCTCTAGAAAGTTTATTAAGCTGACAGGAGTGGGAATGCAGTGTGACCAACCTCATGAAGAAAACCAAACCGAACCTATTTCTAAGGAGCGCTGTAATGCTAAAGTCCAAAAATATCATGTTTCTCACGAGGCTTTGAAACTGAAACCAAAAGTGAGCTGGGAAGCAAAACCATGCTCAATTTTTTAAGTATTTTGAAGATCTCTACTTTGAAGTGCTCACTGTCCAACAAAAACTAAAACAAAAGGATGAAGCCTTTTCCCAAAATATTTTTAATGGCTCCCAAGGAGTCACTGCACTATAAAACCTCTACATTCTAACCAAAAGTCACAAGTGTACATGAGTTTCTACAGCAGTCACGAACTGTATAGCTTTGGTTTCCAGATCAACACAATTCCTCCCATGCCCAAGATAGGGAAAAATCCTACCAATGGAATTACAGCAGGCTCATAATCGCTTAAATTTAGCTCAGCCGGGGTTTGTTTCCAGCTACATCATAGTAATTTATATACGTATAAATATATAAGTACATTTGTATTACAAGTTAGTAAGATTGGGGTTGTTTTTAGCTTAAGCTGGATCCTTCAAACAGGCCTGTTGATAGATTTTAGCAATCACACACTCCTCCAATGACACTTCCAACACAGACAAACTTTTAAGGAATCACAGGACGGTTTGTGTTGAAAGGAACCTTAAGGCTCATTTAGTTCCAACCCCCTGTCACGGGCAGAGACACCTTCCACTAGACCAGGTTGCTTCAAGCCTCATTCAACCCGGCCTTGAATACTGACAGGGATGGGGCAGCCACAGCTTCTCTGGGCACCCTGTGCCAGGGCCTCACCACCCTCACAGGGAAGAAGCAAGTGAAGACTTGGGGGACTCCAAGGTTCACACATGAGCTGGCACAAGGTATATTTTCACTTAATATTTGGAAAAGCAGGTATCTTGTCTGTCAGCCAACACAACACCCCTTCATCCCACTTCCTGTGAACAAGAGAAGTTCTGATTTTCATTACATATTCAAGCCCTTACCTAAAATAATAGCATTAAAAGTGGTCAGAGTTCTTGAAGGGTTCCTCCCAGCATGGCTGAACCAGCCCATGCTGTGATCAAGATACAACCCACGCCAGCAGAAGACTTATTTTACTGCAAACACAGCCACTCCCTGCACAAGATTTACAAACCCGGAAGATGATTTCGTCTCCGTGTTATTATTTCAACACCACAGCCAGTGCCAGCACAGCGCTGGGGAGGAGATGTCACTTCTTTCCCCATGTTTCGAGGAAATAAGGAAAAAGCTTCAGATGAAGAGTAGACTCACGGGCTCAGCTCCCCAGTGCTGGTGTATTGCCCCTGCAAGCTACTGGTGAGCCAAAGCATCCTCACCTGCACGTACATCACTGTTTGGGGGGCTTCCAGAGCTGGGTAATGACATCACGATGACATGTCACAGAACCACAGAATGGTTTGGGTTGGAAAGGACCTTAAAGCTCATCCAGTTCCAAACCCCTGCCATGGGAAGGGACACCTTCCACTAGACCAGGTTGCTCTAAGCCCTGTCTAACCCGGCCTTGAACACTGCCAGGGATGGGGCAGCCACAGCTTCTCTGGGCACCCTGTGCCAGGGCCTCAGCACCCTCACAGGGAACAACTTCCTCAGATCTCATCTCAGTCTCCCCTCTGCCAGTTTAAAGCCATTCCCCCTTGCCCTGTACCTACAGGCCCTTGTCAAAAGCCCCTCTCCAGATTTCTTGTCAGTCACTTTAGGCACTGGAAGCTGCTCTAAGTTCTCCCTTTAAGGAGCCTTCTCTTCCCCAGGCTGAACAAGCCCAGCTCTCTCAGCCTGTCCCCATGGCAAAGAGCTCCAGCCCTCAGTGCATCTTTGTGGCTTCCTTCAGACTCACTCCAATAGGTCACACCTTAGCCATGGTCCTGGGAGCAGGCATGAAGCACATGAGGCTACTCGGGCTCAGCAGCAAGGCAGCCATCCAGGAACGTCTTCAGCATCACCTTGTTGCAGCTCTTGGTGAGCAAGGTACCAGAAGGTCCTGGCCACACAAGCAGCCGGAGCACAAATGGGGTTGATTTTCTCATTCAAAGAAACAAGGAAAAATAAAGTGTTTAGCCACAACCCTGGATCTGGCAAACAGCACACCGACGTGCAGTCACTCCCCAGCACTACACACTGCGGTTAATACTGCAAGTGTCCACATGTGGCCTACTTCAAACAAACTATTTTTACCCAAGAGCACCCCTTTAAACAAAAAAACATCTTCTCCATTCCCATCTAATTCTTCAAATCTGCTCAAGTAGTAGAACCATAGTAGAGCTGTGCAAGGATTGCTGGGGCAGGAGGCAAAGGAAGACCTTTCCATCTCTTTCCCTTCTGACTTCTTTCCCAGCACAGGGGTGAAGCATTAGTGACAGCATTAACCTTTGCATAGGAAAAAGCATGATCTGCAAATTTTGGGCTGTAAAGTCACTGTATATATATATCCTTTTTGCTAATCTGGACAGGTGCAAGAAGCAGTAATGCCTTTTTAGTGTGAAATTAGCAGGCTGTTCAAGTTGTCTGTTGGGTGTCAGGATGCCAGGGGATGATAAAGCGTCCTTGGACTGTGCTTATGAGGACAAAGGGATCGCAAGTCGGATGGATGAGCAGGGCAGAGCAGAGGCACAGCAAAACCCACAGCTGGTTATCGACAGATGTTATCTTCCTGCAACACCGAGAGGGAGAGACTGAGCTGAGAGAGGAAGGAAGACTTAAAAGCTAATGAATAATACCAAGAAATGGAGATTTTACTGTCTCGCCTCTTGACTTTTTGCCCTATAATTACAAGTATTACACGATTATATCGATGCATCTTCTGCTCCAGCAGAAATCAAGAAGCAAAACTTCTTTCTGGGATTTCTATGGAGTCCTTCTGTAGGTCTCCATGTAATGAATTTTATAGCATCAGGTGCCCCAGCAAACCCCAGGGCTATGGGCAGCCAGAGCAGCACATAGATCTGAGTTTAGAGAGATTAAACTTCATCTCAGAGTCTCTAGGGTCTCTTCTAATGTGAGGTGCAAGAGAATTGCAATTGCAACATCAAAAGGCTGTAGAAGGATACCCCTAATTCACAATGACTACAGAATTGTCATCCAGCCTCTACAACAACCACACTTAATGGAAAACACATCTTAGACACTGATTCCTGTGGAGCACTTTCAAATCAATACTTTAGTTTACAAGCAAGGTACTATTTTGTTTGTCTGCAAGAAATATCATTCAGACCAAGAACTGAAGCTCCCTCCCTCCTGTGCACATTTATGACAGCACAGATCTAAATTAGAGGGATGGGAAAGGTGGATAAGGTGGTTTTCATACCTAGTAATCACACTGCAATTACACTGGCAGTAGAAATTTGGCATCCACATTTCTTCCTCCAAAAAAAGAAATCAAGCCAGTCACAATGTAGCACCACTGTGAATACTAACCAGCATTGCAAAGATAACCAAACATGCTTATAAAACAGCCTGCTCACAGTTTCTGTCTGCAACCTATTGAGTACGTTGTGGTGGCAACCACTAGAAGAACCGAGCGCTGCCTAACCAGGGGCTTCTTGCAAGCACTCTAGCTGGGGCTCATCGTCACTCAGTTAAAGCATCCCCACAGCAGCTCCTCACCCAAAATACCCTGTATAAACCCTGGAGAGAACAAGTCCCTCCAGGATATGGTTTTCAGATGCCCACCTGCTTATATAGGTGAACATCTGAAACAGGCCATTGCTCTTGCAGCCTTAAACAGCTCACCTTTAGTCACATTTAGACTAGATAATCATTGTAGATCCCCAGAAACAACAGGCATCATGAACCCTCAGAGACGTAACTCCCATCTTCCTGATAAATGCCCAGTTGGAAAACCAGCATGTTCTGGATACTTTACTGCTGGATATCTCACACAGCTGTGAAGAAAAAGGCTGCTACCCTTACAGAACACATTGCATTAACCTCAGCTCCAAGCAGGCTGTCACAGGCAGACTCCTGAGCCCACGCCAAATCGTTAAATCATACGTTTGGGTTGTAAGGGACCTTAAAGATCATCTAGTTCCTAAAAGGACAGCTGTGGCAGTCTTGTATCAGGTCAGGACCTCCATTTGATGTAGAAGGGTGCACAGGAGGGGGAGGTGGTGGAAAGACATGGTCACAATTGATTCAGATGGGACATGTAGGTGAGGGAGAATGAGTGCCTTAATTCTTCAGGAATGGCATTCATTACCCAGGAATTAAACATGCAGCAACGCTCCTTCTAAGAAGGAAGGTACAAGTTCAAGCAAACATACCTGTGAATACTTATATCCTTTGCTTATGTAAGAGTCTGTAAGCTTCTATGCAAATTTTGTGGCTTACAGATATTTTCCGAACTACCATCCTACCTTTGGAGACATTATGCTTGAACAAGATGAGCCTCAGCCATGGCTCTGCACTGGAAAGCACACCAGAACCTTTTCTTGGTTGGTGAATCTGTAATGACCGTGACCATGGAAGTGAGTCTTTCCCCATGCAGCACACCCTGCCAGGCTTGTCAAGAAGATACTGCTAAACAATTATGAAAACACAGTTTTGCACTTGTAGCGCACCGACCAGTGTGGCAGACCAAGACAGTGCAACTTCTGGCACCTCTGCCCCAGGCTTCCCCTGGGATGAGACATTTCACTGACTGGTTTCCAGTGCTGCCGATGTGTTGAGGCCACTTTCAGACCCTTAAAATGTAATTTACGGGCAATGTCAATTTAGGGCGATACAAGGGGTGGGTTGGCAAAGCTGTAAGCGCTGTGGCTAACCCCAGGCCAGCTGCCTTTCTTAATGCTGTTGTAGGAGTACATTGTAGGAAGCATTTCTCTCCATCTACGGATGGAGAAAACTAATACAGCTTATTTATTTCTTCAGCAATTAATCCAGAGTCATCACAAACAAACAATAGTCAATTCTTAGCAGAGGTGCAGTTTTATTCCCACTCCTCTCCAAGGCGAGGAATGCCCACTAAGGTCATCATAACCTGTGGAGCAGCTGCATGATAGTGAAATTTCTCCCACCTGCAATTCTGAACTTTCTCCAGCACAAGCATGTTGTCAGAAATGCATTTGTTAATAATAATAATTAAAAAACAACAGCAAAACATGAACTCAGCTTTCTGAAAACTTTTAAGAGAGCAAGAAGAGCACACTGGTGCACATGGACAACCTGTATGAGCATGGGGCTTCACTGGGCTCACGAGCATGGTGCAGCTGAGAAGAACGAGTTGCAGGACTTGTTGCACATCGGTTGGGTGCTCCATACTGCCGCTATGCTGCTGGTGAACCTTCATCTGCTCAAAGGTCTTCACCCTTCCCCCAGCTCCACTGAGCCTCTTTCTCTCCCCAGCTGATGGCGGCACTAAAAATAGGCTGGAGAACTTGCAGAACCCCAGCTGAACTTAACCCATTGCATCACTTGGATATATGGATTCGTTAAGCAACACTCTTCTGTAATCAAGACCCCATCACAAGTGTGCGGGTCCCTTGCAAGCAAGCCTTGCCCGAGTTGACATGCACGGGAGAAAGTCCACCCTATTACAGGGCTATTTTCAGCAGCACTCGGTAATTGTTAAATTGCTACTTACTTTGTGCCAAAAAACCTCGGCACCCAGCAGCTGGCGTTAGCCAATGTTTGATTAAATGCAGTTATGTGTCCTTACATAATAACTTCAAGACCGCTCCACTGGCAAGGCGGATAATCAATTATATTGCTGTTCAGTACATCCTGAAATATTAGAAGCTCGTGTCCTAATTAAACAGTTTATTCAGGCAAAACCTAAAATTACAGTGGATAATTATGTAACAAATTAAACATTTTCACACTGTAATCAATATCCCTAAACGCCAGGTAACTACTGATGCCGTGGCACGATAAATACCTAATGCATTACCACCCACAGGAGCAAGGGATTTACAGTTTATAATGAAGTTAAATTTTTCGTGACAGTTTCAAAACCACACCACAATCCTGGGAAGGCAGCACCTTCCTTCCTGAATGTAAATTAAGTTGCAGCGATCACCTCCCCGAGCAGCTTTTGGTGGCTCCAGCTACAGTTACTCTGGAAAGTGTGCCAATCTCCTCAGGCTGGATGTCAGTGGGGGAACATCACATCTCAAACACTTTTTTGTATGTAACAATGAGTTACATAAAATAACATATAAATATGTAAGCTAGGTGCATAAGTCTCTATGAAAATATATATTAATAATATATAAATTAATGTACACAACTCATGATAAATCTAGACACTCATGTAACAATATATTCATATATAAACCCACGTACATAGGTTATTACATATAAATCCATAGACTGATGTTTCAATAATAAACACATAAACTCATGTATATAACTTATATATAAATATATAGACTGATGTATCAAGAATATATAAATCCAGGTATATAATTCATTGTTATGTACAATTATACAGTGTTATATACAATATATATGATGTGGGCACACAGCAGCCTCACAAACACACACCTCTTATTTAAAATTAATTTTTAAAAAGTGGGTGGAGAAATCAAGCCTTTGAGGCATTTACAAGTCTCTATTTTTGGTGTACCCCACATACACCTTTTAGCCACGTTTTTTCACCCATCCTCTATCCCTTCAATCCCCTCAATATTTTTTTTAATGACCCATTTCCATCACCCACTTTCTCAAGTTAGAGCCTTCATTTCAACACATTTCCTTCACTTTCATTTTTACTTTGTTCTCCTTCCCTATTTCTCATCTTTTCCACTATGCCTTTTTAAAGCTTTCCAACATGAAATTAAGTTATTTTGGGGAGCACAGAGAAGCTCTCGCTTAACTTGACCTAAGTTCACTGAACATCACTAACACTGAACAGCACAGAGTGGCTGTTGGCAGTTTGGGGGTCTGCAGCAAGATGATCATCGTAGGTCCCTTTCAACTGAAAATCTTCTGCTCTTTTTTAACAAGAAAATGCCTTTTTTTTTTTCTCTCTCTATATACTGATTAGGATTTGGAGGGAATAAAGGGGAAAATAACTATTTTTTCTAAAGGATGGTGAGTTTGATTTCCATTCTCATAGAATCATAAGACAGTTTGGGTTGGAAGGGACCTTAAAGATCATCTAGATTCTCAGTGTTTGTTGTAGGGCTTCTTGCATTTCAAGACTTGAATCTTCTACAGTCACAGAATCACAGAATGGTTTGCGTTGGAAGGGACTTAAAGCTCATCCACTTCCAACTCCCTGCCACGGGCAGGTTCACTTGCCACTAGATCAGCTTGCTTAAGGCCCCATCCAGCAATGACTCGGGTTATATTCTTCTCTGTAAACATAATGTGCTGGAGTATCATAGCATATTGGGTTCATTGAGGCTTAATACTGATGTTTGACCATGGCACGGTGGTCAAAGAACCATGGTCTTGTCCACTGCTGACCATCCACATGCTTGGAGTTGGCCAACTAAGATGTCTGGCACGTCCAAAGGATGTAAATTCAACACCTGGCGTTGGCACAAAGGGCAAACCCC
Organism: Psilopsiagon aymara; assembly: GCA_024733675.1. Lineage (NCBI taxonomy): Eukaryota > Metazoa > Chordata > Aves > Psittaciformes > Psittacidae > Psilopsiagon > Psilopsiagon aymara. The sequence continues at coordinate 6,106 of JANRGW010001758.1, read as the reverse complement.
AGAGACCAGACAGGCCAATGCCACCTTCTTGTCCTCATTTTGGTGACAAATTCTTACACCCCACTGGGTACACTTCCTGGTTTTATTTTTTTACTGGGGGCTTTTATTACTCTTGAGGCCAGGCCAGGGAAGTCTGATGGTGGGAGATGAGCCCAGAGGGGCTGATGCTGCAAAATGAAAAGTTTCCTTAGAAACTGTAAAGCACATTTACCAATTTATTTTTTTAAGACACCAGGGGATTTCAATACCTAACCTGACGTGAGTCTTCCTTCTGAAGCACACCTAAACCCGATGAGATTCAGAGCTCACATGTGAACATAGATAGACGGATGCATGGAGGGATGGATGAAGATGGAAGAAAGCAGATGCTGAATTCCAGCACTCTCCTACACTGTTTGTTAGGGAGAAATGCAGCTGTAGAGGCTGCAGCTGATTTTAACTCAATCTGGGTCTTGTCCCAGTTTCTAACTATTATTTCCAAGCTTTGGTAAGCATCTAAGCACATCTAAGAGGAACCAGAAAAGCATTCCTACCCTGGAGCTATGAGGGGTCCTGCTAAATAATAAATTAAAAATTATAGAAATAAAAGATTATTATTAACTTTCATGGGGATTTACCTTAGTATCTGTCAAATACAATACATTTTGAGCATTTATTCTCATACAGAAATTAAATCCCTCACTGACTGATCATCAGCCAGTTCTCGGAGGGGGTGGAGGTTTCAAACAATAAACAGTCTTCTTTTAAAACGCCTAGTTTTTCTCTAAGTAGACTTTGCAAGGTACCTGTTCTTATCAGTTAAGGTTTGTTTGGGGGGTTTTATTATATATCATACATTAAAATCCCAACAATGGAAGTCAAGTTTTGTTTTTTCCCACCATTAGCCTATCCAAAGCAGTAGCCTTAACTATTTATTGAGATTGCCAATGAAGTCCACCATCCACACAACAATTTTGATGTTAGCCAGCAACAGACCCATAGATTTAGATAAATTTAACTATATCAGCAGCATAGCAAAGATTTAAACTGTTGATATGGGTTAAGGGGGAACACCCTACATCAAATGTATTTGGAGGAGAGCATGCGCCATTGCAAAATGCAGTTATTAGGTGAAGTTTTATTGCTCAGTCATTAATGAAGAGGTGGGCAAGCCCCTCATCTCCCTCCTCCTCTCCTTAATCCAGGCATGCTGGCCACATGGTGAAAGCAAGAGAAATTTGCAAAGCAGAATCACACCTTGGGACCATGAACACAACATCTGCTAGGAAGTACTCCCCTGAGCATCCACTGATCTAACAGCGCTAGAAAATTCTGCATGCCATGAACTCATGGACTCCACACGCCAGTGGGGAGAGGGGAAGGAGAAGCGTGACAAGCAAAAGATAGGAGGGATCTAACCTGTTGTCTGCCTGTGGCTGGGTGATGGTCTCCCAGCTGTAATGGTTATGTAGAAGCTAGAAGATGTGGGGTAAAGGATTTTACATCTATGGTGGAGTAAATTAGAGTGGCTGTTGTTGAGAGGTGTAAATAGGGAAAAAAGAAGAAAAAGGAAAGAAAAAAGGAGGGGAGGGGAAAAAATGAGGGGGAGAGGACACCAAAAAAAAGGGAGGGGGAAGGGAAAGGGAAAAAAGGGGGAAAAAGGGGTAGGGGGAAGGTAGGGAAAAGGGAAGAAAACAGAGGGAAAAGGAGGGGGAAAGATAATGGAGGAAATAAGAGGAAAAAGAGGAAGAAAGATAAAAGGAAAAAAGGGGGAAAACAGAAAAAAGGGAAAACTGGGGGAAATGGGAATAAGCAAAGGGAAAAGAGGGGGGAAAGACATGGAAAGGAAGAGAAAGAAGGGGAAAAGGGAAGGAAGAGGGGAAAAGGGTAAAGAGTAGGGGGAAATTTGGGGGAAAAGAGGGGGGAAATCAGGGAAAAGAGAGAAAAGAGGGGGGAAAGGGGAGGGAATGAAAAGAAAGGGCCAGGAAAGGGTGGAGAGTGAGGAAGGGAGGAGAAAGGCAGAGGGGACAAAAAGGGAAAAAAATCCCTATCCAATGGGAATTTCAGGAATATCTTTTTTCCATCACTCACTCAAAATGATGTTTTCACTTAATTTGATGGTGGAAACCCCTCTCTAACCCACAATCTGGGTAATATTTATAACATGAAGCCTTTGGTCTTGCCCATCTATTTAGGCCAGGGACAGAGTTACAGTTTAGGATCAAGATCCTTTTAAATTCCTATTTTGTGTATTTCATCCTGGCACTGGGATTATACTACTTAATACTTTTTGAAGAGCTCTCCATTATGAGTTGGACACTGTGTTCAAGTGCAAGATGAGGAGGAGGAGGGGGAGAAGATCTTCCTGCCAGGGCCAGATCTGGACCCATGCAAAGACTCACTCTTGCCAGAGAATTGCTGAATGCATTCCTCACAGAGCAGAGCACCATCCAACAGGCACAGGCAGAAGGCACCACTCCCATGAACTAAGCCTTTAACATCTGAATAATTAGCTAGTGGGTGTTAAGGCTAAAAGGCTGCCTTAATTGAGTTGAAGAGGGATGGGCTAAATCCCGAAGAAATTTCAGATTTGGCAGAGAGTAAAGCCTCGTGAAATTCCAGGACACGTTCACCGCTCCTCAAAGCAGAGCAAAGTTAGATGCTGTACAAGTACCTCGCTGCCTTCAAAACACCACTAGGAAGACTGCCCGTGCTACCTCTTCAGAGAAACCACAAGCAGTAAAATCATTAGAGAGTAAAAATAATGTACTCTGACACAACAAAAATGCATCTGATTCCTCACCACTTTCTTGTGCCAAAACAGGGTAAGATTGTGCCCAGAGTGCGCTTTGCTAAACCTCCATGTGCCGAGTGCTCACTCTGCCGCACACCAGGAAGAACAGTTCAAAGACGACAGCCAAAGGAGATTTGCACATACCGCATTTGCCACTGATACTATAAGACAAACAGCATTTCATGGGAGCAGACATTGCAAAAATAGGAGGGTTGCCTTAGGCCTTGGAATATTCAAAAAATCCCCCTTTCATGTTGTCAACTAAATATGGTCTGGTCTGTAACTTCGAGGAAGGTCCAAACATAGGCAACATCCCATTCCATTCTATTCCATCCCATCACATCCCACCTCATCTCATCCCATCCCAGTTGCATCCCCCCCAAATCTCTCTGCCCTGGATAAGTGGTGGGAGGAAGTGGCAACCACCATCAGGTGCAGCTATGAAAATCCAGCAAAGTAGTTTCCAGAGTTAAATGTCAAAGTCCCAACAGAAACCCATGGGGGTTTCAAGAGCCACTTCTCCCAGCACTGCACTGACACTCAGCACTTCTGGACATCCCCACATCTTCCACAGAGGAAAACTTGCTGCGCCTCAGCCACAGTAACTGATAAAAAGTCCATTTAATACAGAAAGGTCAAGCATTCAAAAAGCAAAAAAGGCACAGAAAGCATTTGCTAATGGAAACGGCCACAGATCCCCGGGTGGAAACAAAGTTGGTTTCAAGTGACTATGGCAGGTTCCCTCTCCTGACATAAACCAAACTCTTCAGGGCATTATTCTATACTCCAACAGACAACAATTCTTCCCAAGAGGTTCAGTAGCACCTTGGCAATAGAAAAAATAAGCAGAATTGCACCCATCTTCCGTGTCAAATGTTCCCTCTCAGCAGGTAGGAAAAGACACAGTGCATTTAGTGAAGCTCCTCCACTAAACACCAAAAATCCCCTGGCATTCCCCTGGCCATGGGAAACATCCTGGATCCCATTTTAAGCAACTAAAAAGGCTCAGCATCGCAGGTACACGGGCCATACATCTGATGTTGTGGGAAGAAAAGTCACCTGTGCTAGGAAAGAGCAGTAAGAGGATTTCATGAGATAGGAGTATGGTGGGCAAGAGATTTATGGTTTGTTCAGGTTTTATCATCTTAATAAAGTGAGCTTGGTTTCTTTTGCAATTGAATTCACATTGAATACATACACTCTGCCAGTCCCAAACTCATGGTTGATGAGGGGCTGTGTGCAGGGATCTTGCACTTAGCCCAACTTCAGCATCTGCCTGGCTGTGTCTGGCAGAGGAGATCTGGGAAAAACCCACCAGCAGAGTGGGGCTTGCTGCAGATCCAGAGCAAAGCAACACAATCCTCAGCACATTTCAAGATAACCGATTTTGAAGCCTGGCTTTGGAAGGCTGGGAAAGCAGCTGGCTCTCCTGGGAGGCTGCTCCAGGTCTGCCCTGGCTAGATCCTCTGGGTCAGGGGTTTTAACGACAGGCAATCACCCGACAAGGACAAAGTACTTCGTTTCAAGGGCTCACTCTGCTGCTCCATAGAGCATAACCGTCTTCAGCAGGTGTCATGGAGCAATGCTTAAATGAGGAGAACCAGCAAAGTCACTTCTAACCATCTAAATTCACATCCTCATCTCCCTGGCTGTAGCTCCAAAAGCAAGTTTATTGCCACACTTGGCATTTTCATCGACTTAGTGACCATGTTGAAGTATTTTAGGAGTGTTCAACTTCACAGCACACCTATCCAGTGGGTGTTACTTTCAGAAAGAGTACCAAAAAAGAACTTTGCAAAGAGATTAGCTTGAAAACAGCTGCTGAGAAATACAGGGAAGAACCTGACTGAACTTTCCTAATCAACAACCTGCATTTTAAAAGCATAACATAGTGTTCAGGCTAATGGTAGATAACTCGGCAATCCTCAACCCGTGCCTTTCCTTCTCCAACAGTAAAAGGAAACAAAGCAAATAAGAAATGACTGCAGATGGGTGTGTGTGTGTGTGTGTGTGTTCTAGGGGGGTGTGTTCTAGTGTAAGGGGCTTCATTCCTTCTCCAGAAATTCCCAGAGCAAAGAAGACAAAGAAGACAACTCCTCCTTCCCAAGCTGTTCAATAGAGAAATGGCAAACTCAAGAGCGTTAATGACCCCTCTGGGAGGATGCATCTTCCTAACAACCCAACCTTTGCAGATTCCAGAAGGGAACTGAAAGACAAATCCTTCTCCTAAGAAATATGGAGGTTGCTTTGCCCATGCTGGGGCTACAGGGAGGACTCAGTTTCCCGTAACATGGAATAGGTGCTAAAACACAACCAAAAAGGGCACATCTCAAAATAAGTTGAATAAGTTTTAAAGTGCTCTGCAGACTGAAAGGCAACTAGGACAGAGTGAAACTCCACACAAGCCAACTTCTGGCTCATGCCCATTCACCACAAAACAAGTGGACAACTTAAAATTGGGATGGAAAGACCTAAAAAGGGATATGAGAAAAGAAATAAAAGTTGATCATGATGGGAAGCATCCTCTCTCACACACATAAACATTGGCCTGGAAGCAGAAATCCCATACTTCGATTCAAATAAATTTCTGGTATTCTGATAGAACACAGACTTTCAGAGCAAAAAACACAGTGAGACAATTTTGGCTCCTTGCCCAACATCGAGTATTGTCAGGGTAAAGCAAATTTCTGACCCAACATTACTGCAATCTAATCTCTAGATGACATCTGACTCTCCATATGATTGCACAGAGCAATATCCTGCTTTTAAATGACAGTCTGCTAGGAACAAGAATTGCCAACATATTATCAAGCATCATATAAAGGCTCAAAGAATGAAAATGAATCACAGCAGGAAGGAAAAACTTATCAGTTTAATGCAGTATTAATTACTGTTTCTTGTGACCAAGAAGCAGAACTGCTCTTGTTTTACAGGAATGCCAGAGAAGCTCTATCACATACTGCCCTGAGGAAGAACAGGCTGGGGTTCCATGCCCAATTGAGTAATTTCCAAGTACCACCTGCATCTCCTTAGCCGGAGACACGAAGATGCGCAGCTTCCCAACCTCCAAAGAGCTGCAAAAGAAACTATTAATACTCTCTGCCTTCAGAAAGAAACTGAAAATATTCTTACTTAGTCACCCTTATGAGAACCCAAGACTCCAGCCTCAATTCTACCTTTACAATCATAGAATCACAGAGCGGTTTAGGTTGGAAGGGACCTCAAAGCTCATTCAGTTCAAACCCCTGCCATGGGCTGGGACACCTTCCACTAGACCAGGTTGCTCCAAGCCCCATCCAACCTGGCCTTGAACACTGCCAGGGATGGGGCAGC
>JANRGW010001757.1:0-22968 GCA_024733675.1 Psilopsiagon aymara | reverse complement strand
AGGGAAGTTGTGAATGCTCCATTGCTGGCGGTGTTCAAGGCCGGGTTGGACATAGCCTTGGGTGATATGGTTTAGTGTGAGGTGTCCCTGCCCACGGCAGGGGGGTTGGAAGTAGATGATCTTGAGGTCCTTTCCAACCCTAACTATTCTATGATTCTATAATCATGAACAGGTTGACCAGTTTGAAAGGCAAGAGATTATAATTAACTTGGTGTTTGGATTACATGCTGATGATGCTGGGCTTTATCATTGGACTTACTGCAAACTGGAAGCTCCCTGCTTTTAGTTATAGGGTGTCTCCATGTCAGTGGTAGGAGTAGAAGCTTTATCTGACTATCTAAGCATCTGTCGGATACTTCTCTCTCTGGTTATTGTTACCTGTAGTTACATTTGTGGTTACCTCCTACCTTGCCAGAATCTTGGAAGAACTACCTATTAAAAGGAGATTTTTCTACCTCTAGCGCAAGCAGAAGTGCCTCAGCCTGTGCAGAAGCAATGCAAAGCAGAAGCAGACTCCACCCCCTGAGATCAGGTTCTAGCTGACAATTCAGTCATGGCCAACAAGGCTCCGGCCACCTCTGGAGATTTGCCTCATCCCCATGAATTAAGAGAGGAAAGCCATAGCTGAGGCTGTGCCCGGTGTTGCTGTGTGCTTGAACTTTGCTCGTTTTTCAGTAACTTAAAACATTCTGTAGAAACTACTGTTTTCCTTCATCACTTTTACCTGAATTTAACAGGCAGAGACATCTACCCACTGTGGTGCTCCCCCCTCCCTTCAAGAATTGATTTTTTTCTTCTTCTACAAAACTTCAGCTTCTAGAGAAGGATTTTGTCCCTGGAGAAGGCCTGCCTCTCCCAGAAATTTAACAGTAAGTATATTTTTCCTTTCTTTCTTTCCTCTTTGATTTTTCTGTTGCGTTGCTCATCTCTACATCTGCTCTTCCAATTTAACCCACCACATCTTATGTCATCTCTGTTTTTCACACTAGATTCCTCTTCCTCGTGTGCATCTGCATTCTCATTTCCCACATGTGGACTTTCTCTCCTTGTATAATAGGAGAAATTTCTAGTTTGCCATTTGAGACCACAGTTGCCTTGCTACCGCTGATTAAAGAAATCTCAATTCAGAAATACGCTTATTTTTTTGCTTTAGAACTAATAGCTTACAATTTCTTCCAGTACAACATGAATAAACAAATAAATGGGACACTTTTTGTCCTGAAATACGTGCATAAATTCAGTTAAGGAAATGTAGGAAGGAATTTTACTGGAAGATGGTAATGGCCTGTCAGTAAAATTTCACAAAAAAGATACTGTCCAAAAGACAGGTTCTATTCCTTAAATCTGAGCGCTGTTTAGAACTATGGCATTTAGTTAATTTATACAGATTTGGGCATTCTCAAGTTAGGTTCAAATTAAAACACTAAAATACAGGCATCCTAGATGCTAACAGTCATCTGGAGCCATTGCCCTGCACCAGCCCTCAGCACTGTGCAGGCAAGTGTCAGTTGGTTTGAAGTACTATAGAATTATCCTGAAATAGTGCTGACCTATCAGCTGTCCTCTTCTGCTGGACTTCTAAACGCATCTGGTGTCTGGGCTTTGGGAAACATTGACAGCTGTTGGAATAAGAGGACAAGGCATTAAGTACCGATGCTTTTATTAAAATCACTCCTGACATGCAGTTACTGATTTTAACTTGGGTAGAATGTTTCTGTTACATTTTACAAAGTCAAATTCTAAGTCAGGGTGTTAAAACTAGCAAATGAATTCAGTCAAATGTTTCAAGGAATGAGTGACATCTGTGCACACAAGCAGTATAGCTATTCAGCACTTTAGATTGGATCAAATACGCGCTAAAACTCTGAGAATCCATCATACATTGGCACTGCCAAACACAGGAAAGCTTGCATATGTTTAGCAGATCTTAAACGTTGAAAAAACTATTCTTTCAAACAAATACTCCCTCTACCCATGAATTTGGAGGAAGTTGCAGCTGTTTAAAACAGACTGGAAACAATATAGTCCGTATGAACACCATCTATCAGCCCAGCTCCGTTGTTATGAACAAACCAGCAAGGGATATCAACGCCGTGCTTCGGATCAATTCTATAATCCCTCTGCCAGCCCCTGAAAGGAGAAACACCGTCATGGGAGTATGTAAGCAGAAACAGCACTTTAACAAGGTAATCTTTCCTAAGTCTTTGCTAAGGACTTAATTATTGTTTACCTTGTTACTGTTAGCTCATTGTTTTTAACAACCATTGTGGCATCTGGTTTCTTGGGATCAGACCCAGAATGAATTTCAAGTATGGTGAAGTCAATGGGGTGGAAAAACTGTCCTAAAAATAGAAGCCAAAATTACCATTTCAGGCATGTTGCACACACAAAAACACTTCTGCATTCCCGTGCTGCTTTCCATGTCCCTTCAGGTTTTTGAATTGATAAGCAAACACCATGTTTTGAGTAAGGTAGAACACATGCAAGAATTCTCTGAGTATCTGGATGTAAATTCCAACTTCTGAGTGCACAGTAATATTAGCCTTTTCTAGATACCCTTCATGATATCCTCATTTTGTGCATTGTCTATTCAGTTTTATTTATTACATACTCTCCAAGCAGTCAGCTTTTTTTTGTATCAAAAAATACAGGTGTTGAGCTCTGAAACTCTTGGGTGTGATAATGCTTGGAATGAGGCTGACACCTAAAGAATTTTCATACTCCTGACAGGATGAGCTTTCACACACTTTTGCCCTGTTTGGGCTGATGCAGGATGCTGCTGGTGCTTTGAGTGCTACAATGAGCAGAGATTTTAGATTGTTTAGTATAGTACAGGGGCAAAGTCAAAGATGATGAAAATTAGAGATAAGGGGTGTAAGTCACTGAACTGTATATAACATGGTGTACCCACATCATGTGGGCCCTGCACAATTTTCTTCCTACTTGCAATTCATGTAACAGCGGAGTAATTTCTGTGTGGAGAGGTCATGTATGAGGACCATGGAGTAGGAAAGCATAAATAACATCCCATCCTTATTCTACTCCTTTTCTGTCTTGTTCCAGCATGTCTAAGGTACTACCACTGATACACCTTGGCTCACTCTCTTTGGGCCTCAAAGTGCATATCAAGACTGAGAAGAGTAGCAGTTCATTATTTTTCACAATGAGTAAACTTATTGACCCAAAGTGAATGTTTGCTGCCCTTACCTCATTTTGTAAGTGAAAATTGGAAGGGAAGGGAAAATGTCTGCTACCTGTGTATTTTCCAACAGGGAATGCACATCACCAAAATCACTACCCTGGCAGAAAGCAGGATTCAATGGGGTCAAAATGTTGATCCCTGAATTACCAACTTTGTCTTCTACTAGAATAAAGAATGTTAGCTGACATGACGAAAACCTTGGCCAGTGTAAGACATTCTGTGACATTAATATCCACCAATAAATCAAGATATACCTTAACAACTCTGTTTCTTACAAGGATACACTAATTGAGGTTTAGCAAATTTCAGTGAGCATTTTTCTCAGAGTGTTTGTGCTTAGGAGAAAGGAGAGCTCAAACCACTCAAGAAACAGGGGAAGTAGTGTAGTAAGAAAGAAAATAATCTGTAGATGGTTTAAAGAGGTTCAAAGATGCTGATGAGGACAGTGGATGCTCATTATTTCAGCAGCAGCAGCAGTTTATGAAAAAATGATGCACAAAGTCTGAGCTCAGAATGTTTTGTCAGAAATCTTAATACAGCCAATCAATGCCACATTTCCTTTGCTATCTCAATTCAGAAAGCCTAACTACAAGATTCTTCTACAAATTATGTAGCCTCATAAGGAAAGACAAGCATGAAAACACTAAATGAAGCCATACCTAGTAGTCCATGGGTCTGTTCAGACAGTTTGTCACTTTCCAATGTGTACAGTCCTAAGAAATCTTGGTGTAGAGGATGTTTCTTCCACACTTGGTGCAGAACAATAACAAAGGAGGCACTGCTGCCCATTGTGAGCACCATATTTCTTTTTCTGTTAATTATCAAAGTTAAACTGAGGAAAAAAGAGAAACTTGACTTAGGGCATTGTGCTTCCCCAAATTAACAGCAATGAGAACAAACGTGTCCTACAGACAAACATGGCTTTATCAATTCCTCAATGTTTATTAAAAGATAGGTTTTGCTGCCTGCTTTGGTCCATGTGAATCAGAGTGTGTTCACAGACAGCACAATACTCCTCCTGAGGTACCCTGTAAAAGGCAGGCTAGCTTTAAACTTTTCAACAAGACATTTCTACCAAAGCTTGTCTCATAACAGCACAATTAATCACGGATAGGTTTGCGATCTATAAAAACATCACCTCATGCTGTAAATCAAAATGCTATTGATAGAATCATAGAAGTTGTTGTTGGAAGGGACCTTCAAAGGTCATCTAGACCAAGTCCCCTGCAGCATGATAAAACCATCGTTTCATTGTTGGGATGCTACCTGACACCTTTTCCTTTTGTCTTTCCGGAAAGACAACTGCTGCACTGACTAGGTGAGTGCTGGGACACCAAAGATTTGTTTCTAATTGTGTAAGTGATAGCATCCAAGTGGCTATTTTAATAAAAATTAAGCCTGCTGTATGAATAGCCCTTCTGCTCCAGTGCTCCTTCTCCTGCAGTGGCATGCTTTGAGAAGATGGTAGTTTTGTTCCAGGTACACAATGAAAATGTAAATGAGGAGGAGGAGGAGATTTTGCCCATTCTTTTTCTAAACTTTGTTTGGCACCGGTACAAATAATAGATAAATATCATGAATAATATATCTGCTGACAGGGAAAAATGTACCTGTTCTATGAATACCACATTTTCCGTTTCTTAAAATGGAGATTGTTTACAGCACATTATTCTGGTTTTTAAAAGACTACACACTATGCCTGAAATTACTCTTTAGGGGTTTGTAAGACACTGTTCCATTAAGCACAGTGCCAAATCCAGTTTTACCTTAGTTATAGTAGCAGAGAATCAGGGAGAATTCTTCACTTATTTCAAGCAGAGGAATTGATGAATAATCATTCAGCAGTTACACAACAGAGAGCAGAATACAGCAGGACTTGATCCAGTTTCTTTTGTATATTCAGACAACAAATCTTAAAAGTCTGTTATTGATCAATGCTAAAAAACCTGCACACAGTAATAGAGGAGCCTGATACTGTTTCTGCAAGCCTTACCCTTCTTGTTGCAAGGAGGCTGAGTCAAGCCAGGTGAAACCTGTTTTTTCATTGCCGTTCTGAATTGTGATTTTCTCAGGAGTTACTGTCAGCTTTAAATCCAGGTACTTATTTGCAATGCCAAGTTTTCCAAAATATGTGTTTTGGATCTTTGCATCACTGTTTGCTCTCTTATCACCAATGAGTTCTCCATTGACTGTGATGCCTAGTATAAAAAGGAAACATTGATGTTCTATGTAGATAGGGCCTCGTCAACTTATGTCAAGGAGTGTCATGGAAATTTAACAACTCAAGGAAACAAACACAAGGTGAAAGCCAGATCAGAATTACTTGGGCATATTTGTGCCAAAATAGATTAAAGCTCTGGGGACTGCTCTGTGCGTTCCACAGACAAGAAGATTTTCTTGACTAAAGTTTAATATTTCATAGAGCACAAAGAATTTACAATAAATTAAAACTCACCTGTAACTGGGTCAGTTATTAAATTTAACACAACTCCTGGGTTTTCATTGATATTGAAACAAATGGCGTCTTCTTTTTCTGGCACCGATATAATGAAGTGTGGGTCTCCATCAACTGCAGAGGCAAATCACTGGTATTTGTACAGTGATAGACAGGTTCAGAGTTCCACATGAACATTCAATGTTGTGATGCTGGAACTGCTGATGCTGAGAACCTAGTCCCTGCACAAGCTGGATGCCCAGCTCAGTCCAATCCAACCTCCAAAGGAAAGGTGGGGTCCCAAGGAAGCTGCTACCATCTCCCCAAAATAAACTACATCCTTTTTACCCTCATCTTTCCCAGGTAAATGACATATACCCCATCTCTCTCAACCACTGTGAAATTTGGCACATGGATTGTAGGTTCAGGATGGCCACCTTGAAGTGCTGATCTCTGAAGAGCCATGAAAGTACTACTGAGGGCTGGAAACTCATATAGAAAGCAGGCAGTTACCAACACTAAGTCTAGCAGTGGGAAGGAGAACTAAGAAAATGCTCATGTATAATCTCAGTGACTTGATCTTTAAAACACATTTAGAGATGTTTAACACAAATTAAAATACCAGCCCCTTTGAAGTGAAAAATGTCTGTTTATGTGGAAGGGAATTATCTAAAAGAGCCATAACACTTGTACAAATAATGCCCTCTATGTTCTCCTCCTAAGCAGACATTACTCACCACTAGTATGCCATGTGGGTTGTGACCTATACAGGTAAGATACCTGTGGAACTGTAGAGAGAGTGAAGAGAAAAAAAAGGTTAAAAAACCCAAATCCAAATCAAAATGAATTTTTACACACTATCTGCACAGTACGTCTAAGATGTCAGGAAGTTAATATGCTAGGTAAATTGCTAATTCCATCCTAGTCTTTAGAGTGTATAATCCAAGGAATGATAGTTTGTGTTCCCTTTTGAATCAAGCAAAGCTTCAGAGATAGATTTCACTTGTAGTCTGAATTGCTTTGAGGGTTTCCACAAGATCCAAGTAATGGATCTGTAGCACATAAATATCTTAGACTTCAGGATTAAACTGTGTATCAGCAAGAAAAGGCAACATCACCCATTGAATGCTTATGAGGTTTTGATATTTGGGCTTTTTTTTCCAGAACAAATTCAAGTCTTTTCAATGAACACTTGGGGAAAAAAAGCTAAAAAGAGAGATTAAGACCGATGAAGTCTAATTGCCAGAGCAAAAACTTACATGCAATTCTCTCATTGCCCAGCCAGCAATCTGAAGGGTCTGTTATGTGCTTGTTCCCTCTCATACAAATTCCTTCTGTATAAGTAACTATACATATTAACTTAGTTAGAGATGCTGATAGCATAGTCCCTTGCTTTATATAATTCCAGAGGAGATGCAAGTTCAAGTCCATCCTCTGCTCTTGGGAAACAGCTTTCAGGAAAAAATGGTGATTTGATGAGCTGTTATTTACTCCTTAAAAGCTATTTGGATGAAACTGTTAAATCTGGTTATTTTTCAGCCTGTAAGTGTGTTTTTAGCAGTGAGCAACATTGTAGCAGGGGCAGACTTTGGTAGTGTTTGTCAAAACACACTTGTATACCCAGGAAAGGCAGTTTTTATCTCTCCACTAATTTCAGTTGGTTGAAACAATTTCCCATGACAGATGCTGCCTCATTCAGAAACTTAAAACTAATGACTTACCCAGCCTAGCAGCTGTGACAGCCTGTGCTGTGAATGAAACAGAATGTTATTTTAGGGGCTAGAAAGAGTAAAAATCTCCCACTTGTTCCTTCCAACAAAACCAACTCCAAAATCTTGTATTTATAGACAAAATTCTAAATATTTTAAAAATACAAACTTAGTCAAGCCAGTGTAGTACTGCATGCCCATGTCATGAACAGGCAGAAAGCACACAGATCTTGAGCAAAAATGTTACTTCTCCAAAGGCCTGGAATTTGCTGGGACAACCTGCTCTTCTCTGATTCCTCTGTGCCATCTTGTTCTAAAGTGCATGACTGAGAAAGCAATACCATTTACCCACCTGCTTCTATGTTTTTCCAGTCTTCTACTCTTTTTACAGCTGAAGCTGGGGGGGTGTTTGAAGACAAGGGCTTTGTGCTGAAGTAGCAGCAATCACAGCATTAATGAAGACAAGTCTGTATGAGATACTGCTATGCATAGGGAGCTGGGAGTTAACAGTGATAGCCCTGGAAAGCTTCTTTGTACTGGGCCTGAATTTTGTGGTGGTAGGATGCTGAAATTATCTGAGCTAGAAGGAATAATACTGAAAATTGTATTTGCAGATTTTTCCAGCTGAAAAGCTTTTAATCTATTTGTAACACACATGATTTATTCACCAAGAATTGTATTCAAATATCGTGTCCTGGATAAGGTGAGTGATGCAGGAAATCCATCTCTAACAGTTAAAAATATAAAGTAAATTTAATGAGAAATGCACATACCTTCAGCTGTTCCCATGGGCAAGGGAGAAGCAAAAGGAAGAAAAAGAGAAATTTTATTTCAGTTGTGTAATTAAACAGGAAGGATTCTGACCCTGTTAAAACATGTGCTAAGAGAAACAACCCCAAATAAACAAGAAACTCCCAAACAAACCAGCTGATGGAAAATTCAACTGGGTATCTTTATTATTTTACAATTGCATTTCTTCCCAACAGTACAACTCAATATGTGTAGGTCAAACAAAAACACACTGAAAGTAAAAAGCTGTTATGTGAGGCAGCAGAAATGCAATTGATTATGCATATGATGAGCACAATTAGTAATTGGTTTATTGTTATGCAATTTCCACGTTGCAAAATGTATCTATAGGGTTTACCCTTTTGTGGTTTTCAAGACGTCATTTATTAGTACTGACTGGATGATTCAATTGTCTTATTTGTGAACCTAGACTCTAGGGTGTGTCAAACTTATTTTCTTTTCTTATACAGCAGCAGTGTTTTAAGCATTTTCTCCTATTACTGCTCTACATTTTCTATATACAAAGAGTATTTACTTGGAAAGAGGCCATTGTACTGCAAATACCTGGGAAGGGGAAGGAAAGAGATGAAGATAGTCTGCGCAGATGCCACTTCTGTCAAATGTTTGGGTAAGTTTTCCATTTTATGGAATATAGGTATAAATTTAAACTTAGGGGTGCAAAGCAAAAGTTTGCAGAAAAATTAATGGCTGCTAATAGAACAGATTGAAAAGCCTCATAGGAAGTTTTTCAGACCTGCTGAGTGAGGGAGAGAAGAGGATGGCCTGAGCAACACACACAGATGAGGGTGAGGTGACTTCAGGGGGCACCGAGCAGATAGCATTTGGCCTTACTTTGCTAAAGAGGAACAGAGTTGCTTCATTTCACAGAGACTAAACAAAGCAGCTGAACTGGATGAAAGCACAGTGTTACTGAGCAAGGAGTTTATGATGAACCAAAAGATCAGAGGAACTAAGAACAACTTGTGCATTTTCAGTATAATTGCTTCTCTTTCTGCAATATATATGAATACTGTGTTTTACAGGTATAATCTCCTTTTCACAACCTGATATATCCTGTGCTAGGAAGATCTCATGCAGATTTTCCCATTTCATGTAGAAAGATGTTACTACATATACCCCTAAACTGAAGTATGTAGAAAAATAAAGGAAAAAGTGATATGAATTAAACTGAATATAGCTGATTATTATATTAGAACTGCTTCTTGCTTTTTGGTTTTTGATCTAAATACTTCATATTTTTAGCTTAAAGTTACACTTATTTTGAATTTCTAGTATTTTGCCGGTACAATTCATTAATGAAGGATGGCTTGATGGAAATGAGCTTTACAATGAAAAGTTATTTTACATAGCCCTTAGAAGTGCAAGGCTTAGAAAACGGATTTTTCAGGTACGTGTTTAAAACTGTGTCCATATGAAAGCCTTTCTGTAGGGGAACATCAAAGGAACTTGGAGGCTCAAATAAAGTACAATTGTGAAAATGTCTATACCTTCAATGGGTTTATCAGCAATCCCATCTTTATTGTCATAGTCTTCTGGCTTTGTTACCACCATGGATGTCAGCGGTGTTACAAACTTGTATTTTAGTGAGAGATCCAGGGCTTCGGCTGTAAGATTCTCCTTTTCTTCCCCTGTGGCTGCAATACTGAATACAGGTAGAGACTTGGCATCAATGATGGCTACATTACTCACTGAACTCTGGACTAAATATTTTTCTTTAAACTGAAGTTGTTTCTCTGCAGCTAACTTATCAATAAGGAATATTTGTTACAGTCTAAGAGCACTTCTGATTCCACTGGGTATCCAAGAAAAAGGCAAAACTGTGCTTTATATTTGCAGTAATTTTAAACTGTGTAATTTGCAACCTGAAGCAGGAATACTGAGGTTGGGGAGGAGAATAGATTGGGATATTTTTCTTACTGGTTTTTATGGTCTCCCATTGGCACCTCAGTTTGAATTAAATTTCAGCTTCAACTCCTAGAAGCTGTACCAGTCATATGGCTTAAAGGGTTCATAGTTGTTATCCTAGATATAATTACCGTTTTTCTAGGAGCTGTTCAATGGTGAGATAAGCCCAGAGCCGTTCAATGTACTCTCCAAATATGTATTCTTGTTCTTGGAAAGCTTTAGCTGTTTCCTCAGCATCTCGTTGTGTAGTATATGACAGGGCATCATTAGCCTGTTAGGAATAAGGAAACTTCTCTGTATTATAAGTAACCAGAAACTTCCAGAACACGCCCAAATCAAGACCTTCACATCTGAAAATGTTATTAAATTGAAAACCAGTCTGGTCCCACACTGACACTTGACAGGAAATTGTTAGTGTTGTACAAGGATCTTTGTTCCATTGCTTCTGCGAAGGTCAGTAGTGTACAGTGTGGGCCATAATGCAGTTTCCAAATTCACACAGCAGTTGTGTTCACTATGATTTGGCTACTCACGATTTAAAGAACATTGACTATGGTACTGATTTCACACAGGAACCTGTTAAAGCAGATGTGCTGGCTAACTTACTAATAATACAGTATCTGAATTTGAAATATACCTAATTTTGTATATTTACTACATCACAGTGCATAGGGCATATGTGAAGTTCACAATATTTAAGATAACATCATCTGTATGTTTGTGCTGTGTTTCTTGAATATCAGGAGCAAACATTTTTACAGAATCCAGATCTGAAGAGGTATTTAGATCACTTGGTTTGTATTAGAAGTAGATTTTGCCTATTTTAAGAGGAAGGCATTTCAAATATTCAGCTGTCATGTCTATCAGTTTTCTTCTCCCAGTGAAGACTAATGTTTGTGACACTGAACATTTGGTTCCTGGAAGAACCAGGTAGGGTATTTAGAGACTACACTAAAAAGAGGTAGATATATCTCTTAGCAAATTTAATTCAGTCACTGCACAAAGTTGTTTAAGACTGACCCTCTCATACCAGACTGAGTTAGGCAAATAATCTGCAGTGTTAAAAGCAATTGACTTTGGCACATTTAGTTTCTCACATATGCAGTAACATAACCTGTCACTGAGGTAAAGAAATACCAGTAAATATTTTAAGAAGTATTGCCAGCTTTGGACTTGCAGACATTTTGTGAACCTTATGTAAGTCAAAGAAATATACACTTACACCTTCGCCTCTCACATCTACAGTCAAACGGTTTTGGTTGTTGTCTATTAAGCGTCCAGCCACCACAATCTCAGATCCATCATAGAAATGCTTAAAACTGTTTCTAGTTAGGTCTGATATTTCATTTTCTGGGTAGTTTAACTCCACATCAGTGAGCATGGGATTTGACACCTCTTCATAAAACCCCTACAGGATGAAAAAAAAGCGAAAGAAAACTATGTAACTATCATTGTTTCTGTAATTCGTAGGTAGATCTGTGCCCAGAAACACCGGGCTATTCAGCGATGAAAGCTAAAAGTGTATTTTAGAAGAAATATTAAAATGTTCAGTTAAATCTCAGAGTGCAAGGCCTAAAAATCTACAAAAAGTGGAGATGAGAAAGGTCATACCAGCTCTTTAGTGTCAATAAGAGAGAGGAAAAAATCTGAGAACAATATGCTGTGGATGATGAGTTCCATCAGTATTGATCAAGAGGGATCCCAGGCTTCCCCCTGTTTGATAGAAATATGTTTCTAGATCTATTCTCTGCAGAGTCTGAGATGATGACATAAGCCAAAGGAGACTAGGTATTTGATTTTGGCAGAGCTTGCAGTGAAATATGGTATCTAAATTATTTGTTGACATTGCTATTGGAATGTGAGAAATAAAAAAGGTCAGTTCTGTACTGCCTATTTCTGTTCTTATGCCTTGTACGACTAAAACGTTTCTAAAGTATGGTAACATAAACCTGCTTGCAGAAAGTTCCTAAAAAACAGAGTGTCTAGAGTCCTTAGGCTTTGTCATCCTTCTCTTCCCTTGACATGATATTAACTACATGATCTATGAGGTGCAGGAGAGAAAATGACTGCAGCAATTTTGCTGCATGCCAAAGTATCCTTCAGAACCATGACTTGTATCGCCCTACGCCAAGTTTTAAGCCCTCTTCTGTAGCCCAGGGTATCTCCCTTCCACTGTCTGTTTATATAAGGGAAGGGGAACATTAAATGGAACTAATATTCTGATTACAGCAGACTCTTAAGTATCTCAGTAGGAGATTACGCTTTGGTATTTGGATTACTTCAAAACCAGAATGTCTGTATAGTTGCCTGAATTATTGTATCTCTCATGTAATTTAAGTAGTGATTACTGTACCTGAAGCTGTAAAGCTGCATCAGAGTCAGGATAAATGCGGCGGGCCAATCCTTTATTCTCCAGTGCCATCTTCTCCAAGAAGTTGTAGTCAACACCATAGCCAAACCCAAGATTGTATAAGGGATATTTTCCTTCAATGGCTTTTTTCACGTGCGCCTGAATTTCCTGAGTATTTGATATACCTGCATCAAACCAGAAATTGTTTGAGTTTTCTTCTTAAATAGATAAAATGATCACAAAATGAAACGTGAATAGTCACATTTGGATTCCTTAGCAGCCATTATCAAAAACTTCCTTTAGCAGGATGCTGCTGGTACAGTAGCATTTAAGTCATTAAAACATCCAGGAACCAAAGATGGAGGCAAATTTTAACTTGGTTGTTTGTTGGGTTTTTTTGTTGGTTTCTTTTTGTTTGTTTGTTTGTTTGTTAGCTAATTCGCACTCTTTATTATTCCATCCAACACAAACTTACCTACGTTTGGTTGGCCATCTGTTAACATGATAACTATAGAAGCACTTCTCTTGGGCACCAGGTTTCCTTCATGAGCAGTATTCAGCATATCAATTCCCCTCATTATACCGCCATGTAAATTTGTCACTGCAAGGCAGACACAGAAATTTGGTTTCAGCATAGACAGTCAAAATAAAGGCCCATTTTTCACTGGAGTCCTATGAGGTCTCATTGCAGTATGAAAATTAAAGATTTGGGTTTGCAGGTAGGGAGATATTTAGATAGAAAAATACCTGGATTTTGGAAATAAAAGGACAAATAGATGTTATGGAGTAAATTTCACTTTTAGGAGCATCTCATCTCATCGGTAATAAAAATATCAAGATTTTTAGCATCATGTTCACAGGTTGAATTGATAAATTAATTTACACAAAGACCTATTGGCAATTTCAGTGAAGTGCTTACAGCCTCTAGTGTCAATGCCCCGAACAAACTTCCTTGCTTCATCCAAATTCTCTGGAGTGGCCTTGATTAACGTTTCTTTCCAGGTGTGTACTTCACTGCCAAACAGTATGAAATTGAAGAAGTCATCTTCGTTTATGTCATCTAAGATTTTTAGAAGTGCTTCTCTTGTCTGTAAGACAAAGGGATTTAAATGTATGGCTTAACATTTAATGAAAGAGGTGCTTACAGATTTTACATGATTAATGTCTCAGCATTTAGTATTTTTAACTTTTACATAGTGGTGCAAATATTCTGAGCTTGTTCTGTCCTTGCCAGTCCCTGTGTCTATTTCACAATAACTCTAATGAAGTCAGCCAGTTGCAATTACATCTGGTAAATCTTTGCAGCCGAGAGGAAAATCAACTTTCAGCCCATGGAGTGTTGCTTACACTGAGGTAAGCTGGCATAGCAAATAGAAAGCAATGGGAAATGGTGGTGGAGAATCTGCCATGAAAGCAAGCATGGATATTTTGATGCACCAAAACCTGAAAATTCTGAGCATTATCTTGGAATGAGGAGTCCTATGAAAAGAGCTGCTGCTTCCTAGAGGGGACAGAATGAACAACATAGATAATGCACATAATATAAGTAAATACAGCCTAACATATAGAGTTTTGTTCTACAATAATGCTTCATAATAGTACTTATGGTTCTATGTATTAGAGAGGTTACCACATAAAACCACCTGGTACAGTTTAAGCAGCGCTTATACACTATCAGCTTCCCTGTCATTTCCATCACAACAGAGGCTCTTTCACTGTGACTCCATATTAACATAATAACTTACCTGTTCTATTTCTCTTCCAGACATTGAGCCACTAATATCTATTACAAACATAACATTCTTGCTCAACTTTGGAAGATTTGTTGGTGCAAAGAAGTGCACAAAGTAGCCATTGATAATCTGAAAAGAAAAAAAAAAAGCCAAAACCAAACCACTTTTCTATATCATAAAGATAAAACAGATAAAGAATAAATTATTCGGTTTCTGGCCCCTAAGAGGACTAAAAAGGTTTTAAAGGCCCCCCTTGACCAGTCTTGCCTCTGTTCACAGGTCCAGGGGCTTCATTTAAGCACAAGCTCAGGGCTTTGGTCCCTGCCTGAGCTACACTGTAAGGCTGCTTATCTCCAGCAGCATCACAGAAATGCCTGTCCATGGACTCCACTGATTTGAATCCCACCCTGCAGGCTGACTTCGCACCTTGACACTGGGCTGCCTCATCATCACAAACTTGTGTGGTGACCTGGACTCTCAGGTTAATTTGACTAATGTCTCTGGGTCTACCTTGCTTAGGTACTGTGGGGAGTGGGCCCATGGCTGGTGAAGCCCTTGTGCTGTCAGCTGTCTTGACA
The DNA here is from genome assembly GCA_024733675.1 of Psilopsiagon aymara. Taxonomy (NCBI): domain Eukaryota; kingdom Metazoa; phylum Chordata; class Aves; order Psittaciformes; family Psittacidae; genus Psilopsiagon; species Psilopsiagon aymara. Next base: position 8,247 of record JANRGW010001757.1, on the reverse strand, counting down.
CTTTCAGCTCCCTGTCCTTTAGGGAATAGCTGGCCCTTACTGCTCCCTGAGCTTTACTATGAAGGCTAGGCTGATCAACAGCTCAAAATTTCCAGCTGTCAGATTTACCTGCAAATTATCTGGAGTTGTTCTCTTCACATCATATCTTACAGTAAAATCCCCATCCAAGGCAGACTGTGAACAATTTGCACAGGTTCGCTGCTGATCAAGAGTTGGCTTGAAGGAGATATGCCCCTGAAAAGAAATGCCTTCATTAGATCTGAACTTCAGGAGCTGAAAGGTACCTGCAGAACACAAAGAAGCTTTTGCATTTTTGTAGAACTGGTGTGTTTACGTTCACAGATATGAGAATAAACTTGTTTATCAGGTTAGGTATTAGTTTGTATCGGTATGCATTTATATATTTATTGATGGGTAACTGATATGTGAAGGCTCCTCTCTAGAGCTTTCTTCATGTGTTTACTTCCCCATCAGTACCCAGGTTTTCAATTACTGGTGTGAGACAGGGCCTACTGGTTTGGGTACAGTACCATGCTTAACAGCTATGTGGCTTCTGAACTGTATGGGAATGGCCTTCAACTTGATAGCTTGGAAGTGTAAGCTCATTTGCACAAACAAGGCTTTACTGCATTTCCCCTATTTTTATTCCTCTCACTTCGATTGGTAGCACTGGCATTCTTATTTCAGAATTGTAACAGTAACACATCATAGGATGCAGAAGTCATTTACCTTTTTCTCTGAAAAAGTTTTTTTAATGGTATTTTGCAGCTCATTGGTGATGAATGTTCCTTCTGCTTCCAGCTCAGCGATACCCTGGGGCTCCAAGATATTTACTTCAATCTGAAATATTAATTGAAAATTCACTGTCATTGATTACCTCACTATATATCAATATAGCCATTTCCAGGAAGACCAGCAGGCAATACACGTGTGAAAGAGGGACTTTTGTCAAGCAAACGAAATTTACTCTTACAATTTAGAATGGCAGTCCAAAACCACACTTGTGTGGACACACCATCTGCCAACCAGGCCCTCTTATATATAGAAGTTAAAATCAAAGCTAGAAACAAATACACTTTAATAGAAATATAACATGATACAGGGATCTTGTAAAATCTCAATGAATACTCAAGTCCTTCAAAAATATAACCCAGCCACTAGGTGTGAGCTGTGCCCAATATATATCAGTATGCCTTCTATCATAGTGTGTTTAAATGCTGCTGCACTTGCTCTTGTAGATGCTGAGTCTCATAATGATTTTTACACAGAATTTTCTGGGCATATAAACCAGAAAAACTTTGCCTTAGAGCTAGCTTTTAGCAAGGCAATAGGAATGTTCAAAGGCAAATTTTTGGCACACAAAAGTCATGGTATTCTAGATTGCAATATCTGTATCACTGTAATTTAAGATGTTGTTTCACAGTGATGTGTGAAAGGTGTAGTTTATGTTGTAAAAGCATTTATAAAAGCTGCTAGTTTTCTATTTTACCTCAAGGCATCATAATGGCTTTTTCAGGTTTCTGTACATTATTCCTTTTGGAGGCTTAGTACCTGAGTGATTTGTCAGGCTAACAAATGAAAACCTGCACTAACGTATACATACTGGTGTGGACTTCCCATGTGATTCATTAAAAATATGAATATAATATGGGCCTTCAGCTCACCTGTGAACCAATGGGAATGACCATGGTACTCCACTTTCAACAGATGTACAGAATTTCATCATCTCTTAACTTACAGGCCAATTTGATACACTTCACCATTTACCTCAAAATCTTTGACAAGTTGCTTTGGTTTTACTTTGATGAACATCTCATATTTTCCAAACTGTCGTTTCAGCAGTTCCTCATATGTGAGTTCAAAAGTGACTTTACTGGCTGCTTCAATGTTGACTGAGACAGTGAATTTTTCTGTTTTTCTTCCTGAAGCTCTGTATTAAAGTGGGTAAGAAAAACACCATCTTTATCCTCTTTCACAGTATTTATTTTTTGGGTTGGTGGAGTATGATTTTCAAAAAAGGGTAAAACAAAGATGGGAATCTTGATCTACTGCTAAAATCATACTGAAACTGTAGAATTATTTAAGTTTCCCAGTGGGCTTAATCCCAGAAACAGGTCATACAAGTCAGTGAAAGCGGCAGAAACAGTCTTTCATAATTGCAGATACTGCCTGTGTAGCCAGAAGTTGTATTTCCTTTTTTATATTTTACACTACAGTCACTCTAACTTAATGATTGTTCTTCATTCACATGAAAAATGAACTTCAGAAACACTCTAGAACAAAGTATTTCCAACCTCACAATTTGCTAGGGGATGGTGGTGTGGAAGCTACACAAGACGTCACTCTTACTTGACAAGGCCAGCAGTTTCTCCCCTTGAAACAGCCTTCTCATACTGCTTTTTTGCAGCTTCTTTTTCCTTTATAGTTCCAGGGTAAGTGACACCATCAATTGTCCTGCAGATGAAAAAGTCCTAGTTTAGCTGAATGGTTTGCATCAATACACAAAAAGTTACTACAGGCAATTCTCTATTTATTGATTGCTTGGCTAGAAAGCGCTTGCAGGAATCTCACATTGCCAAGATCTGAGCCCTTACACTGAAGCTAGTCTTCTCAGTGGATTTAGATGGAATGAAGAGCTCTGAGCTCAGTATCTTAAAAGAATCTAAACCAATTTTTACTTTGAAAAATAATTAGATCAAAATAGGGCTGATAGTAACACTACTTATACCTGCCATATTCTTATGCTTCAGCAGCTTGACCATCTTGTCTCATCTCATGGCAAGCCAGCTCTCACATGAGACTCATCAGCCCAAATCTAGCTGTCTACAGCTGAACACTTCATCCTTAGACTTCTTACACCATTAAACAGGCATTTCTCAAAAGGGATTAATCTCATTCTATAATACAAGTTCTAGTGTGCATTAAGAGTAGTTGTGTCCTTGAAACCACTCTTTTCTTTTCACTGAAAATAAAACTGGCAGAGTGTGATTAGCACAGATGGACATGTTTAAGCTGAATTAAACCTCATAATGGTGTGAGAATTGCATATTATTGCAACTAAAGGTACAAATGTAAAAGAATAATTCTATTTCCTGCATTTCATTCAGGTATGATTTTTAAATGAAGAGCTAAATTAAGCTTTAATACCACCAGGGAAATGATGTAATGGAACTTTTCTGGTTTGATAATGCCACTGTAAGTGGTATTTCTGTAAAGGTGAATGGATCTCCAGAGAAGAAACCCCATTCCCTAAGGTCCAAGGCAATGAATTGAAATAACTGAAAATTAGTCATCTTTTGTACAGAGGTACTAATGTTTGCCTTTCTCCAAGTGTCTTGCAAGCTAAGCTAATAGTACCAGAAAATTACCCAGGAGGCATTTAGAAATCTATCAAATGGCAATGTAAAAATGAACATTTGGGTTCTGTTTCTCCCAGTTGCATTTGCACAGATAACAATACTGTAAAGATTACACACATGCTGAAGTTGGTAATGAAGGCTGTTTTAGGGAGATCAACATCAAAGAAGACTTCTTTGTGCACATTTCCACGATTGACAGCTTGACTGGTGATGACATTGTGAGCAAATCGGGAGGTTATTTTACTATCAATTTTCATGCTACTGATTTCTATCCCATTGACAACCTGGACATTGAAAAATCACAAAAGGAAAGAAAAGCTGTTACACTGATGGCTCTGTTAATCAGCCAAAAGCACATTAGCAAAAAGAAATTATAGCAGGACATTCTGTCACTCCAAAACAAAACAGGAAAGACCTAATCATAAGAACTGGAGCACAGCTGTGTTTTACTCTTGGCTATCTATCACATTGCCATGATGGTGCTATTCCTCAAGTTATAGCTATAGCCTCTATAACAAAATGTTACCACCACAGTGAACATTCTGCCATTAGAAGAACTGTAGGGTTTTTCCTCTCACTTTTGGTTATGGTTATTCAAAGAGCACAACTTCTTACTGCTGCCTCACTCTTAGTGTCTAATTCCCAGCTGAGTGGATGACTCACTGAGCAGGGATATAAGTAGTCATATTATTTAAAAATAGTTCTAAATTATTCCGGATGGCTCCAAATTCCATTTAATGGTATTCTCAACTTCCTCACAACTGGAGCTCATTCTTCTTTAAACAAGCAAATGGGTAGGGCAATACTTATTTTCTTTGAATGCTCAGGAATATGATTGCTGGAGACTATGCGAGAGCATAGGTAACAACAGTTGTGACTCATTAGGTAGCTCCACAACAGCAAGGTCTGATTCTTGCAGCAAAACCAGCACTGGCAAGAACCTCACAGTTTTTATGGTGGTTCTGATCTTGGACTGGCTAATTAAGAAGGTCTCCACACCATCAAAGCATTTAAGCATTGCTGAAGGGGAGTCCAGGTGCCAAGTGGAATCAGCCTCAGAGATGAGGTGTCTTGCCTTCCTTAGGAATAGGTACAACATAGAAGTAAAAATACACCCAATGTAGAATGTAGTCTGTTATATATAAAGAGGTGACTTCAAACAACTTTGTTATTTATTCAAGTACAGTAAGCTTACAAATCTTTTGTTCATTCTCTTTCATCATCCAGGAGTTTCCATCTGAGCCTGGAAAGAATCCTAGTCAGTCCTACTGCCTAAAACAAGCAACTCTGGGCTCATCATACACTCTCAGGAACACCCATTTGCTCAGATTGGGCTTACAGGAACATCATGAATACAGTAGAAATATTTTTCTCATTATAAATCTTTCTCAGTAGTCTGGACAAAATCATACTTTACTCACCAAGTCATTATCAGCATTTCGCTTCTGTAAAGAGAAAAAGCGGGGAAATATCATTACTAAGGTAGGAAAGCTACATTTAGAAATAAATCACTTAGCACCTATGTAGTTGTCTTCTGTTTCTAACTCAAAAGAAGGAGAAGGAAGGCTTGAGAAAGGTCCTCATTAGTAAACTGAAGTAAACTTGAGAGAAGAGGAAGGCAGCTGAGGCAGGTATGAATATTTTGCTTATAATCTTCCTAGTTGTGGTAAATCTTTTAGTTTTCATTTGATGTTAGTACACCTTAAATCCTGTGGGTCTGAAAGAGAAATTAAAGTTTAAGCGTTGCTGATTCTGTATTTTGCTCAAGTGACACAAGAAGTTGTTTTCTTTCAGCTAAAAACCAGTCATGGACAGCCTGAGAGATGAGGGGAGAGTGAGAAGAAAAGGCTTGAGTGCTCAGTGCCATGATTAAATGTCACTGAGACTAAAGATCACACTGGTATCTGTGCAATACAGCTTCCGTAAGTATAGGTTGTATGTGGGGCGGCATCAAATAAAACCAACCTATCATTCTAACATGAATGGGTAAGATGGTAATACAGCATGCTTAGAGAGAGGAGAGGTAGTCACTGTGAAAGGCTGCATGGAGGAAAAATAAAAAGCTGCTAGAACTTTCTTTTTGGCATATTTGCCCCCAGAGTAGGTGCAAATATCAGAAGCTTTACAAAAATACAGTGTACTCTTCTAAAAGAGCAAACAGACTTCAAACACACTGCATCACATTACAGTAATGCCTTGTGTAACTCTATTCCCATAAGCTCAGTGGCACAAACCTTATCTCTTTTGGCTCTGAGCACCTCATGGGTAACATTTTGTGCAAGCGTGTTTACCTGCTCCACTAAACAAAAGGGTAAAGACACACTAGGGTATCAAGTCAAGTACACACATTGGGTACATTTAAAGCTTTCGGTATCTTTCACAGTTAGGAATTTTACAGGTTGGAAGCTGAAGCACAGAGGGTTATTTTCAGTTTATTTTGGATTTTTTTCAATCTACTGTAGTGCAAGGTTTTGGGGAGGAGGCTTCTCAACTTCTGTAAGACTGGCCAGAACATGTGTACATTTCTCTAGGTTCATCTTTCAAACTGTTATTGCCACACTGGTGATTTCTGTGTGTACACCTCTCATGTTTCACAAACCTATGTGGCTTTTTTAATGCCTGTGTAGAGTTTGCATCAATTCAAATCCATCCTTTCCAAAATGGTAATAATCTTTTCTGTATATATACTGTTATTGTGGCTAATAATTTCCCTTTACAAAACATTAACTGAGGTATGGACCCTGGGAAATGGAAAGCTGGAAACAACTGAGATGTCAATCTGTTTTGTACAAACTTTTCATTAAAGTGGAATTACCAAGCAGTTTAAGAATACAAAAACCTACAAAAATGTGTTATTTAGTTACAAATAATGCAATTCTGAATACTACCTCCTAAATCAAAAGACATTTTACCTGCATTTAATTAATTTCACAGAATTGTTGTTGTGCATTTTCTTGATCAGAATTCCGGGTTCTATAGTGGTTTTGAAAGAATTATGTTCTGATATTTTGGGGGGTACTTTGCCATTCTCCTTGTTCTAGTCGACCCTGATCTGCACAGAGGAGTGGATTAGGTGATTTTTTCATTCTTAGTGATTCACCTGGATGTAGCTAGAGACCTCACTAACATCATGGTCATTTTAAGCCATGCTGACAGAAAATTATAGCGTCCTATTTTGAAATGTTATACAATTCTAGGCCAAAACAAGATTTTAATATGCTCTCCTTTGTGTAATTACAGTTACTTGATAAAATGTTTCTATAGTACTTTCATATATTTGCCAGTTACACTGATTATTAGTTTGTTTGGGTTTTTTAAGCTGCACAACAGTAATAAAATCTGGGTTTGTTTAAGACTGTTTTGCTGTCAGCAAACAGCAAAGAATATAGGTGCAAAAAATCTGTAGAAACTAGAGAGGAAAAGCAGAGGAAAAGAGAAATTTGAACCCCCAAGAAAACAGGGAGGCAAATGAGGGCTCCTAAAACAGTACTTGCTGAAAGAAGCCCTGATTTTACAGCTTGGAAACTAAAACAGGGTAACTAAAAGATTCAGCAAATACTCTACAGTTAACTTGAATTGACCTCTGAGAATTCACAAGACTAAGTTAGGTATTTGTGTATATCCCTCAGTACTACATAGGAAAAATAGTGGATGTATTTATCTGGATATTGCATCGCTGCTTTCTGCTTCTTGGAGGCACCTTTTCACTGATATTTTACATTGCTTCATGGGTGCTAAAGTCAGTTCCTTGGCAGCACTGATTGTTTTATGCATTTAAAAATAAGATCATTACAACATTTTACCATTACATGGTGATGGCAGAGAAAAATAGAGGAAAGCAACGCCCTGAAAAAGAGATATAAGAAAGCTTAAGAGCTGATTGAAAATTGAGGCTGATTAGAGGTAAACTAGCCCTGAGTCCCAAGTCTGATGTTGTGCTCACTGGTAACAGAGAACACAAACCTCTTGGTGGAAGCACTGTATGCTCTGAGAAATGCAGCTAAGTGGAGGGAAGTTAATTCAGGAAGAGAGGGAGTCCCATACCTGGTTCTTTACTTACCTTGATGTTTCTGGCACGTGTTACGAAAAAGTCTGATGTTGCAAAAGCAGGAATCAGTAATAAAATACAAAGCAATAGATGGTTTTCCATTTTGGAAAAAAGTAAAGTTCTAATTTGAACGATATGTATAAATATATAATGCTTTGTTTACTGAATGTTAATAAATAACTCAGCCTGAAAAGTGGGATTAAACATTAGGTATCCAGGAAAAATCAAATACCCAACTTTGAATTTGCTGTAACAGAATTTACACAGTATTTCAGCAATATCTATTCTATGTAGAGAGCAGACTTTGGCCTCTCAGGAACCTGCTTAGTAAGGTTCCATGGGATATAGCCCTAGAGGGCAGGGGGACCCAAGACCCTTAGGTGATGTTCAAGGATCACCTGCTGCATGCTCAGGAGTGCTGCATCCTCACTAGAAGGAGGTGCGGCAGGAGGGCCAGGAGACCTCCTTGGATGGATAAGGAGTGCTGAGGAAAATTTGAGGGAAAAAAGAGGCTTATAAAAGGTGGAAGCAAGCACAGGCGGCCTGGGAAGAATACAGGGATGTTGTCCGGGAAGTTAGGGACCAGGTTAGGAAGGCTAAGGCACACTTAGAATTAAACGTGCTAGGGATGCACACTTAGAAGCTAGGGATGTTAAGGATAACAGGAAGGGATTCTATAGGTACGTGGCAAATAAAAGACAGACTAGGGACAATGTGGGTCCTTTCCAGAAGCTATCGGGAGAACTGGCTACCCTGGATTTGCAGAAGGCTGAGGTTCTTAATGACTTCTTTGCCTCGGTCTTCACTGGCAAATGCTCTGACCACACCACCCAAGTCTTG
>JANRGW010001754.1:0-16484 GCA_024733675.1 Psilopsiagon aymara | reverse complement strand
GCTTGTCTTCAGAGGCTTTTTGAGCCTATCTACTTGTTTCTTCACTGCCCTACATACTGTACCTGCAGTGTGGTTATACTAGTTTGGCTTCTACTTTGGTGGCTTTCCAGTCATACCATCTGTTCTCATTGGACTCAACGTTTCTTCTTCTTTCTTGGCTTCTGTCAGTCTATTCTCTGCCTTCTCAGCATTCTTTCTGTCTGCTATTTGTTTTTTTCCACCTCTCCAAGGCTACTCTATGCTATGTTCTGGGTGTCTTTCTTGCCTCCCTTTTTCCACCTTTCTGAGGATAATCTTTGTTATCCTTCACATTTGCAGGCTTTATGCTATTTTCTTACCATCTCTGAGACTACTCTGTCTCCTCCTCAGAGGTTTTTTTCAGGCTCTTTTCTAGTCTCTCAGGCTCTGCAACATGTCTCTGAACTCTTGAGACTCTCTCAATCACTTCCTTCACCTCTCCAAAGCTGCTGTGGTTGCCTTTTAGGCTTTTTCTCTCTTCACTCCTTTCACTGAGGTGACTTTGGATCACTTTCAGTCTTTCTGCTGTTGTCATCTGCCCCTCTCTATACTTTCTGAAGTTCACCTGGGTTTTCTGGGGGTGTTTTAATCTCTCCTCAAGGTTTGTGGCATCTCAGCAGCTACTCTTCTTTCTTCTGGGATTATTTTAGCCTCCATACTTCTTTCTTACCTCCTCCAAGGCTATTCTCTGTTGCTGTTTATCCTCTCTCCTTTTTTAGCAGCTGCATGCATACTCTGCTAGTGCTTTCAGAATGTCTGCTACTTTCTTGTTAAGGTCTCTGGTGCATTCACTATGGTTATTTCAGGCTTTCTAGCGGTTTCTTTGGCTCTTTGAGGCTACTCTGTGCCCTTTGAGTCTTTTAAGGATTTTAGTTCATTTTCCCTTCTTCGATGCTGCTTTTTGGGGCACTTTCAAGCTTTCTGCCTTTTTTTTTTTTTTTTTTTTGTTTTTTCCAAGGTTGCCTTTGGTACTACTGTGTACTCTGGAGCTTCTTTAGTATCTCTGATACCTTTTTGTTATCACTTAGCCTCTTTGGTATTCTCTGGGGTGCCTTTTGGCTTGTCTGTTTCTATCTTGGCCTCTTGGACACCGATACATTTTGTTTCCTTGGGTACTTACAGGCTCTCTTCCCCTGAGGCTGCTTTATGTTCCTGTATAACTTTCAGACTCGCTGTTGCTTTGCTGGCTTCCATTTGGCCCCACTGTTTTATCTGGGGATTTTTCAGACCATCTTCTACTTTCCTGGCATTTGGAGGGCTATTCTGTCATCTTTCTGTATATCAGTGCTTAATACATTTTCATGGTTTCTCTGACACTTCTCCATGTCCTCTGCATGTCTTTCAAGCTCTCTAATACTTTGTCTGCTCTTTAACTATTCTATGTTCTCTGGGATACTTGCAACACTTGCCCGTATTACCAGGCTCTCAAACACAATTTTCTGACCTTTGGGGATCTTTCACACTGATTTCTGTTTTATTATTGTTCTGAATAAGGATGAGAGAGGATATTGGGGGGATCTTTTCAGAGATGCAAAAGCTTCAAGAGCTTGGACTACAACTGCGGTGGAGTTGGATAGATTTCTGTGAGTTATCTTTTGGAATGTTTGTTGTCCCCTTTTGGTTGTGGTGGTAGATGGAGTTACAAAAAAATAAGCTCAAAGAGGCACCTTTAAAAAAATCCTTTATTTTTATATTATCCTAGTAAAAATCTTTTATATAAAGGCGAATGTAAGTATTGCATAGAAGAAATACTGGTGCAAACACCACCTGGTGGGAATGGCATGTTGTTTCTTAGTGTCTACTATCTACTGCACAACAGATAGCTAGCCCAAAGGCAAACATCTCCAGGTTTCCCCATGCCAGCTACAGGATGAAGCTGCTTAACTCTATGGAACAGAAGTTACATCAGAATTGCGTGTTCCCTATTCCACATTGCTCCCAAGAACCATCTGCTGGGAAAATACCATTTTCCTCTTTGCCTTTTCTACACTTGACGTTGCCTCAAAAGATCATGAAGATCAGTTTCTCTGACCTCTGCTTGCAACCTTCCTGTGAGATTGTATTATTTCATGCATACAAGGGGGTGGACACAGGATAGGAGAGTTGGCCTAACATGACCACAGTCCAGGAACAAAATGCATGACATAATACAAGGCATCTTCTGTCATCCTGGAGACACCTGTGCCATTATTTTTATCATCTCACATGGTACTTAGCTATGGGCACTTCTTTTGGGTGCCCTCCACCTGGGCTTCCTATAACTAACAGCCTTGGTACCACCAGGAGGGAACATAATTCACTGCTATCACTTCAACAGCTTTCAAATAGAACTTCTTCAAGCTGTTCTTCTACTATGTCTCTGCCTAAGTTCTGCTGTAGCTTCCAAGCATGAAGCGCAGTGAGACAGTGGGTATGCTACTGTCTGAAGGAACACCCAGAGAAACAGCACTTTCAGACATTTGAACTGTGCTTTCATGAATTAGAGATACAGAGAGGTATGCATTTATACAAATCAATAGTTGTGTATATTAAAAATACTTTTACTCAGTATCTGGTTTTATTTAAAAACATGCTAAAAACTTATATTTAAATAATCAGCGTGACATTTGGGGAAAACACACAGCCAGCCACCCACTAGCATAAGCAAAAAAAGTGCATACATACATGAGCCAAAGCAAGCTCCCTTTGACCAGTTTACAGGACAGTTAGTGCCTTCTCTAACAAACTGACTGACACAGACTCGCACTTTCCAAAGCTGTTTTTTGTCACCTGGAAAATGGCATTACTTTTCTACTCCTTTCAGGATGTCTGTCAGCACCTCCCACATCAGAGAGTCAGGTAGAGACACCAATTAGCCCTGCTCTTGACTTCCTTCCTGTAGGTGGCTTCATGAACATATGATGCTTTTGTAACTATCTCACTTAATACTGTGCTTAAAATAGCAAAAGTAGTCATTAAAAAAAGATTTCAGGATCTATGCTGCTAGATCATGAAATGGAATGAAGCATTCTAGAAAAATAAGTTTGGATGGAAGGCAAAGTAGCTGAGTTTGCAACTACGCAATTCGTCTCTGAGTTACTCATAAACATTTTTTATTTCCTTATTAATTTCACTAATATATTTTTACCATTTTTTGTACAAAAACTGACTGCAGATTAAAATTTAAGATGTGGCAGGTATCACTGTGCGACCGAAAATGACAGAGATGATGATCCTGCTCAGGCCTGCAACCCTGCTCTTTTTGAACACCAGAGAAAGCTAGAGAAAGCTAAGCACCTCTGCCCAAAGAGAGAATGCAGTGGAGACATCAGATGAAAATTGTCCTGTCTTTTCTTGCAAAAATGGGAATGCATTTTAGCAATTTCAGATACAGTCTTACATGTAGCAGCAAGTACAGTGAGCATCAGAGCTCCATCTTCAACATGGAACATCCATCTCCAGTAGGGCTCAGATGCTCCTGGTCCCAATTTTTGTTAGAAATGCAAGTAAAACTGGATTCAGTTTCTGTGCTTTTCCTCTGCTTCTTCCCTGATTCTTTCAAAGACAATCCAGTTGAAGTAGCTGAACCCATATGGCATTGCCTGCTTCAGTGGGAAACAGCCCTGTGAAACTTCGGGCATTGCACTCCTATGGGCAAGGGCCATACTCTCAGAATAGTAATCTTCTTCAAATTAATCTCTGTCTCCCACACATTCACACTCCTTCCTGTCACACTGATTTCACAGGAACTTAAAAAGTGATACAGGCCACACAAAACACTGTTGCTGTGAGATGCATGCAGGACCTACTAGGAAAATAAATGGGACTAAAAACTCCCAGATATGAAACAGCTGTTTCAGCCCACAAGGCTGAATGACACAATGCAAATGATATCTTAAAGAGTTTAAAGTATAAATACTCAACCTGGACATTAAAAAAAAACTTGTTTACCAGAGCAGTAGTTTCACATGTTATGGCTCTGAAAGGCACAATATCTCCATCCTCTACAGGTTCTGAAACTCAGCCCAATAATGTCATTGTAACCCCCATTTCACATAGATGACAGTAACCCTTTGAGAGTGACGCTGGATAAGGTAACTTTGGAAGGCCACTTCTAACTGCTGCTAATACAAAAATCAGTGTTTTTTTTCAGAGCAGCAGTGAGCCCTGATGAGTTAAATCAGAACATCCTCTGAGCCTTTCCTTCTTGTTTCACGAAACTTCAAAACCCTGGAGCAAAGGGTAAAATGGGTCTGCTTGCAATGAAACAGCATTAAAACTACATAAATGTATGTTTAAGTTTTCTATCAGGAATGTTGGTAAAAATATGCATTGCAGTGAACTCTGCACTATACCACTGGATGGACTTGGCAGTCCATCAGCAAAAACCAGCTCTGTACTGAAGGTGTGATGACACACACTACCTGTGAGTTCTGTTTTGGAAATTGCCCTTTGCCTGCATCATCTGGTCACTATTAATCAAACCATCTTTTCCAGCTCAGGGAGACAGCTGTCATCTGCCTGAGGAGACCCCATCCACGAAGGGCACAGCATCACAATATTGCCATCAAACTGCCATCCCCTTCCCTCATATCCAGCAGCATGTCATGCCTTGGGCAAACTTTTTAGAACAGACATCACAATTGTGAAATCTGATGCCAACAAGCTAGTAGGCCAGACTGCAGTCTCCTTCCTTCATGTCAGGGAGCAGTAACTTCCTTAGTTAGTACTTTTAGCTTTCATAGTAGCATGATATCAAAGCAGCCAGACACTGCTTTGGGTGAGTAAAGGCATTGGAACTTTGCCTTACAGGAGTAGGAAGTTCACCATCTGGTCCAAAGGAAAGGCATTGCATTCCATCTGAGGACGTAACAAAGGTGGTTCCTTTGTCACAGTAAGGACATCAAGACCTTAGTAAAAGGTAGATGATGCCTCCCCATGGACTTAAAAAAAGTTACGTCTTTATTTGCTTGCATCAACTGTCAACTTTGAAAAACATGCCCTCTAGAGATCGCACAGTGATTCCCAAATTAATGTACAATAAATGTGTAAAACCAAACCCAGTAAGAAGTTATAAGTCAGGCTACTAAATTCTAAGCTATATCCATCATAATAATCATCTTCATCATTATCATAATAAAAAAGTATACACCATAAGGTACAAGAAGCTGCAAAGCAAAGCAGCTCCAATTCCTAGGACTCTCAGTGGCTTTTCTGAGTCTTCCAGTAAATTAGACAGGAAGGTTGAAAACTTAATGGAAGACTTTGAAGACTTCTGCCTTGAAGTTGAACACATGTAATTTTTGCACATACAGCATGGATTAGGAGAGTAAAACATTTTCTTAACATTAAGAACCATTCTTATGATTTTGTGTATAAAATCCATAGTTTGGGGGAGTTTCCCCTGTCTTTGGCAAATAAATGGCAAATGTGAAAGACAAAAATGAGTCAACAAGTTGTGGTAATAACTGGACAAATAACAACCAAGTAGATCAGTCAGTGGGATGGATTCCTTCAGCAGGGCTAGGCTTGATATTCTGTCATTCCTTTTATTCATTTTTATGATGAGACAGAAGGGTTGATGTGATAATGTTTCAGAGGCTTTAGGCATCATATTTTTTGCCAGTCCTGTGAATCTGCTGGAAGAGTGTCATGGAGAAGGCCATGCCAAGAATCTGAAGGAAAACAAACAATAAAAGCTTCAGTATGGTGAGGCTGCCAGGTCTTCACTGCTGACCTCTCTTCATTCTCCAGCTGTAGTTTTAAAAGGCATTCTACACTAGCCATATTTCTCAAGTTTCAGTACTGATCAGTAAACTTGGATGGATGTTGTTCAGGCACATGTGACGTCTGGAGATGCATCTGTCAGAGCACAGATGGAGGCAAAAAGCTCTCAGCGCTCTTTGTCATATGTACAACGATTTTTCAGAATATACATATGAGTCACTCTTCCTTTGTACTCGACAGCTTCTGCTTGTTTGGCCAGTTTAACTGAAATGTGACTGAAATATCAGATTCAGGTATTCTCCCCACAAACTACAACAGTGATACAATAACCTCAAAACCTTAACAAATTATGAGGATACTGCTGCATTTCTTCCTTAAAACACATTAACCTACTCAGTGGCTATAAATATACTCATTTTGGCAACTTCTAGAACTTGCTTCAGATTAAAAAAAAAAAAAAAAACAGTTCCCTTAGGGGCAGTGTAACAAATGGCTAAACATGGGAACCCCAAAGTGGTGTCCTGAAGTCAAAAGGCAGGTAAGCAAAACCCCACTGTAGCATGCCTTCTTTGTGGGACTGACTGACTGCTTCCTTTCTGAGTAGATGGCCTTACATGAACTCACAAAACAAATCTATAATTTTTGAAATCATGATCCAACTCAAAGTGGTTGAGTATCACTTTTCACAGAGCAGAATCAACAATGCTGACGGCAAATCAAAGGCATGTTGACAAACATCATACCGGTATTACCTGCATTATGAGGATGCATATCCCGATCGAACCAAGGACATGCTTATTCTCATCGAACCAGGTCATAACTCTCTCATAACATCCCTGAAATGATGACAGAACAAAATTGAAATCCCAAGGTCACATCTTCTTTCACATGCATTCTATTTCTTCTTTCCCATGCCTCCTTAACCTTTGACCTGGGCAAAAACAAGCTTTACCGTTTTCCACACCAGCTCTGTAGAGTTCCGTCCACAGTCTTGGGAGTTTTCCGTACAACATCGGTCAGGGACAGTGTTTTCTCCCAGCACTGGGTACCAATCCGTAAAGTCATTCACACCACAGCATTTCATCTGTGGCAAAAATAAGGATTCATAAATTAACTTAATTAGCACAATTCGTGAATTATGCACAACTGCAAACTTTTACTTCCACTAAACTGCTGTATATTTTCAAAAGGGCTGTCAAAACAGTTTTGTATCTTAAAGTGCTTTGTGCTCAGTGATCACTAAAATCAAATACTTCACAACATTTAGAAAAAAAACCAAAAAAATGGTCCCATGCCGAAGATATGTTAGCCTTCTTGTCATACACACATGAACCCAGACACTAAAACATTAGGTAATCTGCTTATGAGTGCTGAACAGCAAAAGCCTAGCTGCTAAGGCTGCAGTTCTACCTATGCAGATTTTGAAGCTTCTCTGTTTCAGATCATCTCTGTGCTTGTGGTTGGCACAGAGAATCTCAGAGAGAGGTAAGCATCTTTCACCGTACAGAGTACACTTTGATCCTGGATTTCACCATACTCCCTGAATTCTCAAGAGCGCAAAACCAGAAATCAAAGTCTGATTGAGCCATCTTTTATCCTCGGCACAAATGCCAAAGTCAACAGACTGCAGGAACCTTTCTGGTCAAATTGGGGATTTTTGTTTGTTTCCTTGTTTCTTTTTGTTTGCATTTGGTTTTGGTTTTTGTGGGAGGTTTTTTTGGTTTTGGTTTTTTTTTTTGTCTGGTTGGTTGCTTTTTGGGTTTGGTTTTTTTTTTTGTTTTGGGGTTTTATGTTTTAGGGGGTTTTTATTGTGTGGGGTTTTGTTTGTTTTTTTGTTTTGTTTTTTTTTTTTTTTATTGAGAAAATATGTTACCTCTGCTTGAATGATATTCCATGCATTTTTCAGTCCAACGTTATTTTCTGAATTGTATAGCTTCATACCTTCCTTCAAATCTTTCTTTGCACTTTCACTGACCTGCATGATGTAAAAAATACAGAAAGTCAATGCACTGCAGTTCAGAGGAAAGGACCAAATGGTACAGACTTGCACATAGAATGTATCCTTATTTTCTCTCACCACAAACTTAACATGGGTAGAAGAGCTCCATCAAGCTTCAAGACTCTCACAAATCAGTGGGACCTTTCAGCACCTGCCAAATCCCAGTTTCTCCCTCAGATTGCAAAATAATGGATTAATTCTCATGAGATAGGAGACCAAATAGCTTCCCCTCTACTAAGATACCACCATACAGT
This sequence comes from Psilopsiagon aymara, assembly GCA_024733675.1. Taxonomy (NCBI): domain Eukaryota; kingdom Metazoa; phylum Chordata; class Aves; order Psittaciformes; family Psittacidae; genus Psilopsiagon; species Psilopsiagon aymara. Next base: position 8,507 of record JANRGW010001754.1, on the reverse strand, counting down.
CATCATCCAAACTAACTGAAAAGTCATCTGCAGAAATTTGCTGACATTAATTTCGCTAGAGAGAGCTGTTGGCAATACCACACAGCAGCCTCTCCTGCCTGTAATCTATGGCCTACTTCAATTTTCTGACATCATAAAACCAGAGTCCCAGCCTCTCAGTCTTCTCATAGTTACTCCTTGCACGAGTTTAGTTACTCCTTGCACGAGTTCAGGCAGGCTACAATAAATGGGCAATACAAAATCAACTGAAAAAGAATAGTATTATTGCTCTCCTTGTGGGGACTGGCTTGTAGAATTTATGACTTTCAAACGTACTCTTCTTTCTGCAGTGGAGAAAGTTGGAATGCTTAGTAGGAGATCTGAGATGTCCCATTTCTTGTCTGAATTTCAATGTGAACATGGAGCCCTGGATGCAGGATGGCTCTGACAGCAGTGAGCTGGCAGCGGGGAAGGGATTATGGGTCCTGTCATGAGGTCTTTTGACATCCCATTTAAAATCATGAGCTCAGCCTAGCTCCCTGAAAGTGGCAGGCACCATGGCAATCTGGGAGGAGATACAACCCTAGTAGTATCTCTGTTTTAAAATCAGTCTGGACATGCTCATACTGTAAGGCTCTGTCTTGTGTTTAGCAGAGCTCTCCACTTCCCTGAGGATTTTTCCAGTCTTGCCTATCTGACAGGCCAGCCAGTTTTTTCCTACTTAACTTAGTCTCTACTAGATAGCAGATTCCTACAGATGGGCTTTATGTGACACTGTTTCTTGATCCCTGTCAAACTCTTTAGGACTGACCAGACTTATGAGAGAGCTGGTGGCATCTGTAATAGCTTATGAATATTCCAGGCCCCTCTCCTCCAGTACTGTTCCAGGGTTGGCCCTAAGGACCTAACAAAGTCTTAAGCAGGATGTCTCACAACTCAGGTCCACAACATAATTAGCTTCTTGCAGAAGCTAATCACACAGCTGAGTTGAAGCCTATTTTAGCTGTTAGGAGAAGACTTTTAGTCTTTCCTCCTTTAGGGAGGCCCAGGATTACGGTTTTATTTTAGGGAGGAAATTGTAAAGCTCAGAGGGTTCTTCTGTCCTGTTTGCCCTCTTCATCACTTCCTTTTATCTCTGCAGAAGCAGGTTGCATAAACCAGCCCAGATCTCAAGGTTAAACCTTCACCAAAGTGAAGAGCAAGGAGAACCCACATATCTCCATCAAACAAAACCAAACTGAACCTGGTTTACATGCTAGCACAGATAATTAATCTATATGGCATATTTGCTTACCTTGTCCATATAAACAAAGAACAAAATGAGTAGAATCAGCTCTGCCAGGAGAATTATCAGCAAAATGACGAAAAACTAGAACAAAGAAAAAAGAGACAGCGTATACACACTTGCCAACTAGAGAGCAAACCTCGGGCTGCTAGAAACTCTGAAGACTATTGGCCTTGTCCTCTAAACCTTTCCTCTATTGCAAGGAGGATTTCAAACTATTTGAAAGTTTGCAAACTTGTAAAGTTTGATTTCAAACTATTCAGGCATATTGATACTTTATGCCACTAAAACTTCTGTAGGTCTCACCATGACAAAGTTCACTTGCATTCTGTAAGTCTTAGGTTTGGCCTTACTCCTGGTTTGCAAGTTTCAGCAATGCTTTTTTTTTGACTGCTGTCAGAGCACACAGCCCTGATCGATAGTTGATTTCCCTCATGCAGACTACTACCGAACAGGTGCTAAACCCATTTCCACAAAGATCAATGTGATGTGCCTCAGGTAGGCTTTAACCACAGGTAGTTAGTTGCCTGTTGAAACAGTTTTTATATTACTCAGCTCTTCTATTCCCAAATCTCTGTAGCTGAAGTATCTCTGCAGGGGCATCCCAAGTGTGAGCTTCAGTAGTTTCTCACTAGTTTTCACACTCACTAGTTGCTTTTATGTGTTAGTGGACTGCCACATAACTATGGCATCCTCCACAAAGACATAGGGGGAGGTGTAACATGCAGTGCAGCACACTCTCCAGTTGTAAACCTGTGATAGTCATGATAGTATAAAAAGACTTTTGCAGAACCTTGTAAGAATATTGTCCTGGTTTTGGCTGCGGTAGATTTATTTTCTTCCTAACAGCTGGTGCAGTGCTGTGTTTTGGCTTCAGCCTGGGAACAATGCTGATAACACACCAATGTTTTAATTGTTGCTCAGTAGCACCCTAGTCAAGGAATTTTCAGTCTCTCACACTCCACCAGTGAGGAGGGGCACAAGAAACTGGGAGGGAGCAAAGCTAGGACAGCTGACTGAAACTAGCCAAAGGGATATTCCATACTGTAAAATGTCATGCTCAGCGTACAAAGTGGGGGGAAGTTAGCCAGAAGGGGCCAATTGCTGCTTGGAAACAAGCTGAGCATCAGTCACTGAGTGGTAAGCAATTGTACTGTGCATCACTTGGGGTTTTTGGTTGGGAGGGGGATTATCCTTTGTCTTTACTATTATTAGTAGTAGTAGTATTGTTATGTTATATTATAATAGTATTAATATTATATTTTACTTTATATTATTAAACTGTCCTTATCTCAATGTGCAGGTTTTTACCTTTTTTCCAATTTTCCTCCCCATCCCACTGTAAGAAGGGAAATGAGTGAGTGTCTGCATGGTACTTAGCTGCTAATTGGGCTTAAGCTATGACAAATATAAACACTTAAAAAAACCAAACCAAGATTACAGTTTGGGTGGATAAACAACATTACTATTCTCTGCTTGCTTTCCTACCTGTCCAACATAGAAAACCAAGCAGCAGACAGCAAAAAACGGGTGCCAGTTTGTCCTGCAGTTTAATCTCTGAGGTGATCTAAGTAATGCTCCCCACCTGTTTCACAAAGCCATGTAAGGAAGACTTTTACACAAGGTAGACTCACATGCTCCTTGATGTTGCGGCACCTGTGATCCATAAGCTGTGACTGAACTGGAAGCAGTCTACTTTGAAAGTCCCCTCTCACTTTCTGCCACAATACCTCTCTCCTTGGGGTGAGAAAAAGCATAATGAAGCCTCTTGCATTTATGCAAGAGGAGTGACCCACACTGTTTTCTGAGAGCAGTTCCGAATCTCTGTGCTTCAGTGCTGGACAGAGGATCAGATTAGGGTTTTTTTTTTCCTACTGGCAAGCCCTGGCAGAGACCATGACTTCTTAACTTTGGGTCAGATGGTTTCCACCAACCTCTGACAAAGGCCTTAAATAAAAGCAAAGTAGGAAATAGCTATGAAAGGCTTTGAGTGGCATCCAAAAGCAACAGCACTTAAGATTTTTCAGTAGATTCTCCTACCAGACATTTCCGAAACGATTATCCAGGTTGACCCTACAGTTCATGTTTAACCGTTCAGAGGTAACTGACAGCAGTGATTTGCTTTGCTATCTAATACGTTATAGCACGTAGAAACAAGGATACACTTGCTAAAACACCAGCTATACCACTGTGACCGAAGCTGTGGAATGTCATATTGCAAGCACACAGAAGACTGAAAGCCAAGGGCAACATTATAGTGATCCACAAGACTATTTTGCACTGGTCATTCAAATAAAATAACAAAGCAACAGTCACAGGTCTTAGTGAAAAGAAGTAACAATGTCTTACACTCAACAGGAGGCACTTGTTTTCCTTGATAGCACCTAGGCAGCCCAGAAAGCCCGTCACCATGATGACTGTCCCAATGGCTATGACCAGGTTGGCAGCTGACAGCGATGGAAAGCTGGGAGAAAACGTGGCGAAGTTTCCTTGCGACACGGACAGCCAGATGCCCACACCCAGCAGTCCACAGCCACATAACTGCAAAAATATAAACAAAAGAAAGGCTTTGCCATTAAAACAAAAGGAACTGGGTCCTTTCCCACACTCTGAAAGGAACGAATTTCTTGAGCAATTTCTCAGCTAACTGTTCTGCAGTAGTGCTTTCACTGGCTTGGTGATGAAACAAAGTGAAACTGCTTTTACTTAGACTCAGTCACGTCACTTGCACTTACAAATCTTTTGAATAAAAGCCACTGGATGGCAGAATTCTCTTTTTAAAGACTCAGCACATGAAACCAGGGCTACCCACTGATCACCCAACAGCCCAACCCGATGCAATTTTTCTGTGGGAAAACAAAAAAGCATTATTTGAAAGATTGCTCAATTTTCCTTATTTATGCAGTCATCTACAATGTCTCAGAGTATGCAGCCCCATATCTCCTCGTTCTAGGACAGGCAAAGAATTATTCTGGAGATAGTTACACTTAGTAGTATCATTTCAATAAATATTTGTCATAAAATGCCCAGTCTCAGTGGCCAGGTTGGACATCAATATGAGTTCCCAACAGCTTTGCTGTTGGTTATCAGTGTTAACTGTCTCAAAAATCAGATTTTTAGATTTATTATCTACAGAAAGCTCAACTTCTGCTACTTTCTGTGACAGAACCTGAAGGAAATGCAAAGCTTCTACATCTAATTCACTTTGATTCTCACTCTTAACAATACCACATCTGGTTAAAGAAAAAAGGTTTCCTACCCTAAACCACAGTGTTCGTCTTTAGAAAAAAGGCCAAGCGTTGCACTACATGGGGCCCGAAAGCTGGCCATATGGTAGTACTTGCTCAAAATGTCTGTTACACAATTTCCCATCTGACCTGTGATCACTGGCAGTGAAATCAGTAGTAGGAGTTAGCTGCACTTTCATTAAATCTGTGAGCTACTATTACAATCTCCTGCCAAATCTAGCCTCTAGTCAGAGGAGAAATTCATATGATCATAGAACGGTTAGGGTTGGAAGGGATCATCCAGTTCCAAACCCCCTGCCATAGGCAGGGGTACCTTCCACTAGATCAGATTGCTCAAAGCCCCATTCAGCCTGGCCTTGAACACTGCCAGCGATGGGGCATCCACAACATCTCTGAGCAACCTCTGCCAGTGTCACACCACCCTCATAGTAAAGAATATTTTCCGAATGTCTAATCAAAATCTCCCTTCTTTTAGTTTAAAATCATTCCCCCTTGTCCTGTCACTATGTGCCCTTGTAAAATAATTTCTTGTAGCCACCCTTTAGGATATTGAAAAACTGCTATAAGGTCTCACTGGAGCCTTCTCTTCTCCAGGCTAAACAAGACCAACTCCCCCAGCCAGTGTCCATAGGAGAGGTGCTCCAGCCCCCTGATCATCAATGTGGCCCTCCTCTGGACTTGTTCAAGCAGGTCCACATCCCTCTTGTGTTGGGGGCCCCAGATCTGGATGGGACTCCAGGTGGGGTCTCACAGGAGCAAAGTAGAGGGGCAGGATCGCCTCTCTCAACCTTCTGGCCACGGTCCTTTTGGTGAAGCCCAGCATGTGGTTGGCTTTCTGGGCTGTGAGCACACACTGAAGCCGGCTCATGTTCAGTTTCTCATCAACCAACACTCTCAAGTCCTTTTTGCAGGGCTGCTCTAAATCTCTTCTCTGCCTATCCTGTAGTTGTGCCTGGGATTGTTCTGACCCAGGTGTAGGACCTTGCAGTTGGCTTGGTTGAACTTCATGAGGCTGGCACTGGCAGTGTATCCAGGTCCCTCTGGGTGGCATCCCTTCCCTCCAGTGTATGAACCGAACCACACAGCTTGGTGTGATGAGGGCTTGCTGAGAGTGTACTCAGTCCTACTGTCAGAGATGTTGAACAGGATCAGTTCCAATACCAGCCCCTGAGGGACACCATTTGTCACTGGTCTCCACTTGAACATCAGGCTGTTGACCACAACTCTCTGAGTGCAACCATCCAGCCAGTTCCTTATCGCAGGTGGTCCACCTGTCACATCCAGGCCTCTCCAATTCAGAGACAAGGACGACGTGCAGGACAGTGTCAAATACCTTGTACAAGTCTAGGTAAATTGACATCACCTTCACTGGGAGAGTGATTGGAAGTCAGCACCATCCCACCCACCTCAAGAGTGTTTTGTTCCAATTTACTTGGAGCACTGCAAGGGAAAACTGAAACAGTACCTAATCATTGCTCACAGTGGTATCCCAAAGCTGCTGGTGCTCACAGGTCGACAGTGAGGACCAAGAGTAACAAAAGTTCCTGCCATCTAGCAGGTTTGCCACCCCATTGTGCTTGCATAAACTTACAACTTTTACTGAAATGGAAACTGAAGGTTAGAGAGCAGTACCTGCACTAAAAGAGGGTTCAGCCCTGCCTTGCAAGGAGCACTGTTCTGGCATGATGAAGAGTAACAGACCTAACTTTTTTGGCAAATACCCCCACTCTGCCTGAGCTGATTTTAACAGCAAGGCAGACAGTTCAGGGTAAAACTGGCTTAGTTTTCATAGCATCATAGAATGCTTGGGTTGGAAAGGACCTTAAGAACAACAAGTTCCAACCCCCTGCCATGGGCAGGAACACCTCACCCTAGGCCATGTCACCTAAGGCTCAGTCCAACCTGGCCTTGAACACTGCCAGGGATGGAGCATTCAAAACTTCCTTAGGTGATCTGTTCCAGTGCCTCAGCAGCCTCACAGTAAGAACTTCTTCCTTCAATCTAACTTGGACTTCCCCTGTTTAAGTTTAAACCCATTACCCCTTGTCCTTTTGCTGCTTCACAGAACAGAAAGAAAAACTAGAATAGCATCTTCTTGCATTCATGTCACCTTATCTATGAGTCAGGCTTACGCTTTCGTAAACATATACGACATTATTTTGTTTTACTTCCCCTGTGACCCTTCTGTCCCCTCTGAACCTCCTTCCTAGTTTGCTTGAAGCTCTTGAAACTGCTTTGCATCTAGGGAGATTCACGAGTTTTGTGAAGAATTGAGACCAGGAGTAGACCTTATGCAAGATGCTCACAAGCATTCCCATGGGAGGCAGAATAAAGTATCTCCAAATGTACCAAGTTCCCAAGAGCTAACATCATGCAAAGCATAAAAATATAGGGTTGTGTAGGAAGAGAAAGAGAATAAGAGGAGATCGCCTATACTGCATTGGTGGTTACTTCCAGGCCTCCTTGCACCTAAGCATTAGGTCAGCAATTGGGAAAATAAACCCCCTACAACTATATCTAAACAAGCATATGCACTGAGAAACACAGAGGAAATTTTCAGCATTCTTGTAAGGAAGCTGGGAAGCACTTCTGCTTCCGAAACTCATAACAATAACTCAACAGTATGAGCTGGACAGTTTTGCATCACTAGGTGTGAATAAATTTCACAACTGGCGGTTCTTGTAGCAGATCTGGATGCAGCTGCAAGATGAAAGTGTGTAGCAGGAAAAGGTTAAACTGCTACTATTCTTATGAAAAGACTGGTACAAAACACACACACATGAACGTGGCAGGAAAAGGCTACAGGACTTTCGTCTCTTCCCCCAAATCTGTCTTCTCCAATTAGTAGTCTTGATGTGATTTCTTGTTGCCTTTCATGGTACATGAATGAAGTCAATGTGAACATGGAGCACTCCGGGGGAATGCAAAGCAGAAGTCTCCTGATCTGCTGCAGGACCAAGTGGACATCACCACAGGTTTCAACTGTCTGCAGTTCATGGGGTCAGCCACCCTATTGCTCCTGCTTTAAATTGAATCTACTCTGTCCTTGAATTGCTGCAGTTTTGGTGCCTCAAGCCCTCTCAGGAATCCATTCTCTGGCTCAGCTGATTTAACTGTTGGATGCCAGGTACCTTCAAGTGTAGGAAATCAGGAAAGTGACAAGCCCACTGGTGCTCCATGGGATAGACATGAAGACAGAAAAGGACCAAGAGCAGAAGGAGAATCAAAGCTGGAGAGCAGAAATATGAACAGAACTCTAGAGTCTCAATTTAGGAGACACTATGTATACCTCCATATGTGTGGCGAGATTAATTCTTCACTTGTGGTAGCCACGGTAGTATTTTGGCAAACTCAAGAGCAAAGCAACTTGCTGACTTCCTGAAGACTCCTCATCTAATGTACCTTCACCTTTCCATGGGGTGGAAAGCAGGGAAGAATCATGAAACATTTGATGTGAAATGTTTGCAACAAAGTCTTGTGAATTAGCAACACACCTATTCTGTCCCTATGCAGACTACTATGCAGATACAACTTGAATGCCAAACACATGAACACACTGAAGAGTCCTTTACAATAGGAAATCAAGTGGTATGTCAGCTGAGGCAGCAAATATGTCCACATCTGCTCTTTCTTCCTGCAGTTCTAATGTCCTGCAGAAAAACGTCAATGGAATAACTCCTTTCCAACTCCTGTAGAGAGTGAATCAGCATGCCACAATGCACAATGTGATTACAGAATAATAGAATCATAGACTAGTCAGGGTTGGAAAGGACCTTAAGATCATCTAGTCCCAACTCCCCTGCCATGGGCTGGGACACCTCCCACTAAACCATGCCACCCAAGGCTATGTCCAACCTGGACTTGAACACCACCAGGGATGGGGCATTCACAGCTTCCCTGGGCAACCCATTCCAGTGTCTCACCACCCTTACAGTAAAGAATTTCTTCCTCATATCCAAACTAAACTTCCCCTGTTTCAGTTTGAACCCATTACC
>JANRGW010001751.1:0-14789 GCA_024733675.1 Psilopsiagon aymara | reverse complement strand
GTCCCTGCCCATGGCAGGGGGATTGGAATTTGATGATCTTAAGGTCCTTTCCAACCCTAACTATTCTATGATTCTATTATTCTATGATCTAGTGGGTGCCCTCTTGCTGGGATCAGCTCTGTCCCACCAGGGTACCTGTGGATGAAGAGATGTGTGGTGAATGAGCAGAGAGCCACTCAGGGGTCCAGTGGTCTGGGGATGTCTGGGCTCCTCCAAGGCCTCATCCTTCACAGAACCCAGCTAACACTACCTGTAGAATCCACTCCGCTTGCTTCACCAGCAGTGCTTCAGCTGCAAGGATGCCATCCATAAGCAAGGGCACAGGGACAGCTGTATTCTCCTTTGAAGTCTAAAATTCAATTAAAAAACACCAAAACCCTAGAAAATTTCCATTTTCAGGCTTTTTTTCAAGACAGCCTCACTAGACAGTTGCCTGAGGTTTGCCAGCTATTTATTCTGGTGGGACTGAAGGTATAGGCTGATAACATTTTTGTACCAACTCTGATTTAAAGAGGCAGCCAAAGAGGGTGGAGAGACGCTGTGAGACAGAGAGGTTCTAGAGCATGAAGGCTTGCCCTGGAAGATAGGGGAAGGTAGGGAGGGCAGTGGTAGCAAGACTTGCAGGTGCCTGCAGAGCCCAAGTGCTGAGAGCAGCCAGTGCCCTCCGCATTCCTCTGCCATCCTGGGCAAACCACACAGGCTGTGGCCTGCTTTTTAAATAGTGTCAGCTCACTGGGAAGTGGGGTGACAAGGGGAGAGGTGGTCAGAAATGCAGAAGCTTTGGAATTCAACAGCAATTCTTCACCACTGCTCAAGGGTGCGAGGCAAGGGCTTGCCTGTCTCTGCAGCAGTGGTGGACAGCAGCTGGAGGAAACACCCCCGTTTAAGTAGTGATGCCCAGGAAATTAGAGAGCTGCAGGAGCTCTGGCCTTTGCCATCTACCAAGCTCTGGGATTGCTGTTTCAGCACTCAGAGGCTGCAGGAGCCATCACTCATTGCCACAGGCTAGGGCTACAAGCCACAGGCTGTGGGGCTTCACTCACTCATCCCCTGGCTGCTTCCTGCCCTGCACAAGAGCCACATTGCCACTCTCACCTGTAAGGTGCTCCCTGTCACCCTGTCCTGCATGGGAACCAGTGCTGATGGGGGCTGCAGAGCACTGTGCCCATACTTGCCATTATGTCCTCACGTCCACTTCCACTTTCTGCTCCTGTCTCAGCCTTGTTTGGAAAGAGAAAAGTCTCCCTTGTTGGGAGAGAAATGGCTGCAAACTGCAATGCTTGCAGGGCCTAGAGTGCCATGCCTCTGGTTTTGCCTTTTCCATTTTGCTTTTTTTGTTTGTTTTTCTTTTTCCTGCTTCTCCCTGTCTGTGGCCTCTACATCACAACCCAGTAAAAAATAGCCAGAGGGGAGAAAACATTGCATTGAGGAAGCAAACCCTTTGCTACTAATGACTCCAGAAAATATAGGTGATGGGTAATTCACTGACCCTTTTGGACTTGATTCCAAGCTGCTTTATGCTCTCTTCAGGTCTCCCCACCCTGGATCCCTATGGCAGAAATGGTCCTGTGTGGTCCTAGGGACAAAGTCCACTGACACACCTCTGTTCCCTGCTGCCTAAAACAGGGCAGTCAGATGTACCCCAAGGTGCAAAGAGTTGTTTTGTTGGGACTTGGGCTGAAAAGCTGGGATGAGCTTGTGGATGATCTTTTCAGGGCAGGGACTCTGCCTGCCTGGGTGCTTGCTCACTGGACAGTACAGTGACTCCACACTGCTAATTCAGACCTGTAGGCATTACTGCAATATAAATTGTAATAGTCATAACAGTAATTAATAAACATGCTGAAACAAATCTGTTCTCCTTGTTTAATTAGCACTGGACTCCAGCAGCTTTATCTTGAAGTAAGTGGCTACTTGGTTGGTGCTCTGCCTTCACACCATGCCTTGCCCTCTGTGGCTGGGGCAGGCAAGCCATTGCTGTACAAATGGGAAGGTCTCTTTTTCACTCAAGCTCCTCCTGAATGACTTTGAACCAGCATCTTGTGGACTGCCTCCCACCTGAGACAAGGGCTACAGCAAGAGAAATTGCAGCTGTAGAAGCCCAGTATCTATATTCACCTTGATGGGAAAAGAGACTGAACACATCCAAGGACAAGAATTAAAAACCAAAGGAAACTAAGAAGTGGAAAGCTTTCGAGTGAGCAGCCTTAGAAAGAGGCTCATGTGTGGCTTGAAGCGAGAAACTGGCAGTCCCCTGGAGCAAGGGACACATGTTTGTACGCTGTACATGACTCCCTTAGGGAGCACAGTGCTGTCGGGAGGCATTGCAGGTTCAGGAGCAGGGGGATTACCTGGGGGCTGCAGAGCCTCCTTAGCACAAACCAAGCACTGGCTGATGACATCCAAAAAACCTCCAGATAAAGCTGATAAGCTACAAGCATTGGGTATCGAGTCCTCACCCTGAGGTGACAGCCAGGTCCTCGAGGAGCACTGAGCAGCACATGGGTGAAGTCTCCGGAGCATGAGACCTGCCACCCAGCCACCCCATGCAAACGTATTCTTGGCCAGAGACATGGCACTGGCTGCACTGAACGCCAAGCTGAGGCAGCTGGAAGCAGGCAGCAAGCTCCAGCCTTGCTTGTGGCTCCCTCCCACCCTACGTACTGGGGGGGCTAAAGGCTCAGCCCTTGACCCCTTGCAAGCAGATGAGGCAGAAAGGCATCCCTGAGGGCTCGTGCAGCCTGGGTGGGAGTAGGGTGAGCATTCTCTGCCCCACACTTCATTCTCTGCTGCTTTGAAGAAGCACATCTGTAATCTTTACGGGGCCTTGGAGATAGGAGCACTCTGGCTACATGCTAAACCACACCAGCCATCTGCTCCACTTTCCTTCTGCCTTCCTCTTGAATCCATTCCCACTGACCCAATCTGAGCCACTGCTATCGCCATCACAATGAAGATTTTTAGGGCTGTACCTGCCAATAGTGAGACAGGTAAATTCAAGGTCCTGGACTTCTTTCTAAGGCAATTGGGAAGGTGGCAATGGAGGAATGGCTGTGCCAGGAGCCCAAGCAGCATCCACAGCTGAAAGGGTGGCAGGACAAACAGACAAGCAAGGCCGGTGTCATCACCCTAATGCTTTGCACCTCCAAGGAATGCCCTGCTCTGCGGTTGGGCTTATTGGGGAATTATGGACAGGGGAGGCCATCAGAGCTAGTGCCAGGGTCCAGGAGAGCATCTAATTCCCAGAGTCCTGTTTCTGCCTGTTCAAAAAGGGATATAAAATGTTCACAGCATGTATTGTGGAGGGCAAAATGGGGAATATAAGGGGAAGTAGCTCTTGACTCCTGAGCTGCCTGGCCAGTTGGACTCTTCATCCAAGATGGACACTGTGGTGGCCCCAAAGGCATTTCTCAGGAGAGCTCACTCTGGGCAGCCTGAAGGGTTTGGGCTTGACAAAACGGGGCTGAGCCAGGGGTACTGTGGACCAGCGTGGTACATGCAAGCTCTACTGTTCCACTGGCCATGCCCCTCTCTTGAGATGCAGGAGATAGGGCTGCAGCTCACCCAGCTGCCTGGGTACACTGGAGATGCAGACATACATGCAGGCTCTTGCAGGCTCAGGCTTCCTGATGGGGATCTGCTGTCCTCCTGTTTTTTCAATGAGAACTTCTTGTAATCATCCCAGTAAAATTCAGGGTGGGGAGCTGTTACTTATTAACGTCCATTGACTCCAGGGAAAGTGGAACTCAAGGGATCTGTGGGCAAAATCAGAGTCAGATGAACTGCAGCATGGTATAGTATGCAGAGGGTTATGCACACTGCATGTGCATGTACCCACACACGCACACACACTTTCATCCTCTGGCTATCTCGTACAGGTTGCCATCACAACCCACTTCTGCCACCACATCCTTGGGTTTCTGAGGGTCCTCAAAGTTCTTTGCAGCAGCCTGCAAGGCTGGAATGATAGCAGAGGTGCAAAAGTCCTTTCTGGTGATTAATACATCATGTGTACAAAGGAGGTCTGTGGTGAACGGAGGCTGGAGCCAGGATTAATTGCATACCTTGAAGTGGAGAGATTTATGTAAGGAAACAGACTTGGCAGGCTGCCCCACTCTGGGCTGTGTTTACCTGCCTGTGCCTCCACACCTGTCATGCTGCAGCAGCAAAATATTATTTAATAACATTTGAAGGCACATCTTACTAGCTGAGCACCCTCCCCACCTTCCCCACCTCCCCGGGCACCGTCCAGAAGTTCTGCCTCACTCTTCCAGCCTCTTCTGCAGGCTCCTTGGGCCCGGAGTCAGCCCACTCATCCCCAGCACTCACCTACAAGGAGTAGCCCCGTGACACTGTTCAAGCACCCATGATCCAAAGTGAGGAGGGATGGGTGTAAGATGAAACAGGCTAATGCTGGAGGCTGACCCCTGAACTGATGCTAGCTCAAGTTGCTTTCACAAAAATCCACAAGCGAAGAGAGCTTTCCTCCTCCTGAACTTGAAAGCACCAACTGGACACACAAACATTTGCATGCATGCAGGACTGCACGTGTGGTTTATACATATATATATATGAACAGCACATGTCAAAATGTTAACAATGTCCATTCAAATAACAGACAAATGTCAGATAAAATTGCATTCAGAAATGCTTGAGCTTGAGGCTGCTTCTTGAAAGGGATTTGGCTATTGATTGCAGTTCGTTTGTTAATTTGCATACTTATCAGCAAGGGACAAGACCAGAAAGTGTCCCACGGGCCTCTCATGGGAGCATGCACAGCTTTATTTCTTACCAACAAAGCCTCTTGGTGATTATAAGCAAATGAGAGATCACTAAGGACTGTTGAAGAAGGGAAAGAAGTGCATCCCACCTGCTAGAGCACAGTCTCTCCCACCAGAGCTTCCCTATTGGGATTACTGGGCTGGTCTCTACTGAAGGTGCTGGCTGTTTCACATACTCCCCTGCTGCAGCAGCCTATGTGTGACCCATTAGATGCTCACCCCAACCCAATGGCCTTGCCTGCCTGAGAAATGCCAATCCCAGCAACAAGCCACCAATACACAGGCAGGCAGCCCAGTGAACACTCTCACCCAGAAGAGTAAACTTTGGCCTTGAACACCTTCAAGTAGAAAATAACCAGCATTAGCATGCAGCACGGCAGTGAAACGCCAAGGGTTAAGTACAGGTGTAGTTCAAACAGTCTTGTTGGCTTTTCCTTCTCAGCCTGCTGCAGCATGCCAAACCACATTGCCTGGGAGCCCCATGCACCCCGCTAAAGCTGATCCCAGCTCAAGGCAGCAGCTTCATCTTCACCAGAAACCTGAAAAAAATCACAGGAGACTTGTTTTCATATCGGTACAGTACTTCTGTAGCGAAGGCACGAGAGGTGCACAGTGCCGCATCAGGGCAAGCCACACTTGCAAGGATGTCAGTCTGGGTACGGTTGAGCAACCCTGAATACAAGCATTTGGCATAGACAGAAACGGAAGCACCTTCCCTTTCCACCCTGCTTCAGTGGCAGGGGTGAACAATCCCAGCAAAAGCAAATAAATAATACTGTAATACACTAAGAAATCATTGCCATCACTTCTTGAAAGCAAGGACTATATTTCATCTGTGTTGGTACAGCACTGGCAGAACCAGAGTTGCCTGATGCTACCAAGACAGGAGGCAAAATGGGGAGAGGTCAAATGAAACTCTGTCCACATGACAGTTGCCCACAGCTATACAATTTCTCTCCCTGCAAAAGGCAGTTCCTTTCCGTACTGTCATTGCCACTAACCCTGGCTGTCCCAGTCCTGGTTCCCTCCTGCATTTGTAAAGGAAAACACTGGGGTTTGGGATTTTTTTTACCCCTGCAGGACAAACTTCAAAGCAGCGATTGAGACCTTGCCATTTCAGTATGAAAAGACCAGGAGACCAGTTCTCCAGGGCCCCCATACATATGCATCCAGCTTCATTTCACCTGATAATCTCAGCAGGGGGCTCTGGAGGGGGATGGCTGGCAGGAGCAGGGGGACAAGGTTCCCCAAGGTTAATTGCAAACTGCCTGCGGCATTCATCACAGCAGTGCCTGATTGATGGACACCATAAATCACTGCCCAGAGAGGCTGAAGGTAAGGCAGGAGCACTGGGGGGGTGGCTGTGGGGACAGGGAAAGGGTGCCAGGATGGGATGACTGACACCCAGCCTGTGCAGGTTGGGAGACATGCAGCTGCATATCTACTTGCCTATGGAAAATATATATGATAGGGCTTCTTTAAAGTCAGAGAAGTGTATCTGTCCCTTCACTTGCTGTAGTATATACGTGCCCTCCTGCAGTGCAAAGGGCAGAAGCAGAGGCAAAGAGGTCTCTACAGCTCTTCGAAATTGCCTGTGGCTTTCAGTGGGGGATAGGATTTGGGATTCTAGCAAAGAGGAGGGCTCAGGACAAGGTAGGGGTGGACTTGTCTCACAGCTGTAAAGCAATTCATTTTCCTTATGGACTGAAATCTTCCTGAGTTTTATAAGGAACAATGAAGGCAGTAAAGCCACACAAGTGGGGTCAGATAAGAAGCTTGTGTAGGCCCATTGTAGACCACGTTTAGAGAGAGGATACCAGCCTGTGCATTTTCTACCAATCCTGGCAATTTAACACACTGCCTTTCACACTGGTCTTCCTGATGCTCGCATTTCAAGACAGGCTGAGGCTCTGCCTATAGCAATGAAATCTTCGTCAATGTTAACTACCTAGCTGCAAGTGGTAGCAAGGGCTTGCAATAAGGCTTGACACACTGCAATGGAACCTGCTGTGTTACCAAAGCATGCCGCGCTTTCCACTGCAGAGGTATGAGCCATGCCATTCCAGGAGGATTGCAATGATTTGCTTTTCCCACTGCCATTGCTTCTGACATAGGCTTAAGAACAACTCATGTTGATCTGACATTTCTCAGCTGTCTTCTTCATCCCACCTCCTGATGTTCCTTGCGTTGACTATAGGAGTTAGCGCCTCAAGAGCACGTGCACACATCAGTCGCTCCCCTGAGCCTCTTGCTCAAAGAAGAGAGCTCAAAGACAAGAAGAGAAGTGTGGTTTCTAATAGAAATATCCTGCAAACTCACTTTTGAAACTTGTTCCATTAAACAGCTATGTGATGTTTTCAAGTTTTGTTCTTGCAATGTCAAAGGCAGAGGCATTTGAATTCCATACAACTGCTAGGACAGGAAAAACATATTCTCCAGCTTTTGCTGGATGCCTTTAGTGTCACCTACAAAATGAAGACTTGATGGCCAGTGGATGAGGCTGGGGGCTTTTTCAGTCTTATCTATGCATCAGATCAGGTATAGTTACCATCAGCAGCAAAGTGGGATCCATTTCTCATACTGCCTCAGATAGCACAGACGTGATGCAAAGGCCACTGAAAGCTACAGCAACCTGGACAGCAGTGATGAATTCATTTGGGATGAATAGGTGCTACTTTGGAGATGACTTCTTGGGTGGGTGGAAGTGCTTCAGACTCCGTGAGCACTCAAGTATATAGGGCAGGATGCAACTCATCCACCTGTGATCACTTAAACCTGGCTATGACTGATGCATCTACTCAAATCACGGACCCACCTACAGCCATCAGAAGGAACAGGCATCACCCAGGGGCAGCTGATCCCATGTCAAATAGTTATCCTACAGCAAGCAGAATGAATAACTTTCAGAAAATGCTTCTATCTTCGTGGGCTATTAACACAGATGATTAGTCAAATGACTAACTTAAAGCAGACACCACAGTCCTAGATGGCCGAAGGGAGATATTTGGATTGGATTTTTATCCTCTCTCACTGCACCCAAGGATGCCTCTTTCACCACAGGCTGTTGACTTTCAAACAGAGTTTCTGCAACATCCCCATGGCAGAGAAGAAATCATCATAAAATGTTGTTTTCTTTGATTTTCTTCTTTCTATAACTAAGGCTGTCAGGCTTGCAGACACAGTCATTATTTTAAGTATAGCTACCTCGGATCCCCAGGTAGGACTCTGTAATTCACAAATTATGCTGAATTAGCTTACTTTACATCAGTTCTCTCCTCCCAGAAGCACTTCTTCCTTTTTTTTTTTGCTCCAGCCATGACTACATTTAGTTCTTTCACAAAGAGCATCTTTTAGCATGAGAATTTCTCCCCAGAGAGCTAATAATCAACAGCTACTTTACCTTAAGCCCCTTTTTTAATTTGGATTACATTCCCTGGGTAGATCAGCATTAAGAAAAAAAAAAAGAAAATATAGAAATCCATGCTAAAGTGAGTGTCATCATTGCCCAGCTGCAGTGTGTCTGGGCATTTCCAGCATTGTCCATGGCTCTTTGGGTGTCTATGGAAAAACTCAGCTCCATTGGAAGCCTACATTTGCTCACCAGCTTTTGCAGCCTGGGTGAATTGACATTTTCTACCATCATGGTCTCAGTATTTTACTCCTGCCTTACAAAATCTGCCTGTTGAACTGCATCAAGAGGGATGAGGGTGGGCTGGGCATCTTGTAGCGCAAAGCTCCTTTGCATGAAGGGAGGCATGGTCCTTGGGCCTGGAAACATCTCTAAGTCATGGTTGTTTTGCCATCCTGGGTGCATGTTTCAACGGCAACATTATTGTAAAACAGCTTTGTGTTTACCTTGTGTACAGAAAAGATAAAATCAGCATTTATATGCAAACATGAACCAACAAGGAATTTCAAAATCCTGCCATTTCACTCCTCTGAGAAGGAGAGCCAGGGTTATTGTGTAACCAGACACATCTGAAAGCCGGGGATTTTCTGGGTCTAAATTCAATTTAGATTATAAAAGGCTAATTTAGGATCTGACTGTATCACCTTGGGCAGCCAAAATAGGATCTGAAACACGTGGAGACAAGGACTTTCGGGTGGAGAGCTCTGTGTTTCGGACAACCTGGGGCACTGCGTGGATCTGAGCTCTCCCCGTACATATAAAGACAGTGAAGTAACATGGGACAGATGTTCAGCCAGGATGAGCCACTCAACCCCACTCTGATTACCCCATCTGCCCCAGGGGATGAGGGGTGTTCGTGCTCCCACCACAGCCCTGCCTTTCTAAGGCAGCTAGAGTGCACAGCTGGAGTAGAGCTTGACAGAGGTACAGCTGCTTGAATGTCAAGGCCTGAAAGCACCAAACACGCAGAATAAGGGATTTTATTGGGATTTCATAGCTGGAGTTCTGTATCATGCCTCCATGCATTTATGACTGCTCAGGAACTCATGCCAGGCTGGGGGGAGGTGGTGAAGGAAGGGAAGCTGGGAAATATGGGGTTCATGGCAGAGAGCTGCTCATGGTTTTCTGAAAGAAAATAGCCACTGTAAAAACTTCACAGCACCGGTTTATACATCTCTTGGAGATCTTGATGGTTTTTAAGTATCCCAGAGAAAAAGGTTGACTCCACTTAACACAGAGCTCTAGCCCTAGATATGCAGCCTCAGCAGTAGGGAGCATGGCCTCTGATCAGAGGTATGTGCCTCTTGCTCTTCCAGTGCAGCCACACCAGGCCCAGGGCATCATTTCTAAATACCTTCACTGGCTGTAAAGATTATATGTAATGAGAGCCCAATGCAATAGATGCTTGCTTTCAATGAACAAAATGACCCCATGGGAAACACTTGTGAACACGACCATCTTCCTCATCACATCCAACACTGTGCCATTGGCCCCAGTGGTAGGTTCCCCTGGGCAGAAACTCCCATGCTGCAGCACAGCTCCAGCAGGTGACTTAGCTCTGCCAAAGCAAGCAAAGACTAATAAAGATTAATTAACCAGCAGGAACTGAAGGGAAACAAATGCAGAGGGGAGAAAAGCAACCCACAGGCACAATAGGACAAGCTGTGGGTAGGCTTTTGCTGCACCCAGACCAGCATATGTTTGTTTCCTCCCCTAGCCAACATCCCCAGTGCAGGCTGTGGCAGGATATTTGCCCCTGAAAGGCCTCTGTGCCCATGTCTGAGTGCCTTCAGCCACCCCAGCCCAAACCTGGCTCTTTCTCCTCCCACAGGGCTGACAGCTATAGGTATTTATATAGGGTGGAAAAGGGAACATACTCTCTTGGGGACAAATCTGTAAAACTTCTCTGCAACTCCACCTTGCTGTGGGATGCTAGGCAGATTGATCCACCCTGTAATAACTTCCCCATCTCATGCTTCTGGTGCTATACCTGCCTTGAAGGGCTAGTGGGAACGTAAAAGGGAGCACCTGCCCAAGGGCCAGCATTCTCCCTCCTAGCTTCCACCCTTCCCTCATCCCGGGGTTTATTTACCCGGGGGCATGAGGATAAATGGGGATGAGGAGGTGGAAAAGGTCGCCTGGGTGGTGGCCACAAAAGAGGACATTGTGCCTCTAGGGAGGGGGCGGAAAGTCCCGAGGAGCCGGGAGCACTTTGATGCAGTCTGGATGAAAGGCGGGAGAGGGGAAGGGACAGAGGAGGGGGAGCAAAAAGGGGGAGAAGACTACACCGAAACCCAAAAGGCAACAAAACCTCTTCCAGCTGGGACACAAGATAGGACAGTCCCTTTATTTAGATGGATAGAGCTGGGCACAATGCAGGGTGGCTGGGGGCCACCTGCCCCTTTTCCCCACCAACTCTTTCAAGCCTTCCCTGCTTCCCTCCCTCCTCAGCATCTTACTTTACTCCATTTTCCCTATTTTCTTTCTTTGAAAGAGGGACACAGCTGATCCAGCTGTGCAGCTTGGCTCCGTAGCAGGATGAAGTAGCCTACGCTGAGCTCCTTTAGTGTTGTGTAAACTGTTCCTTGTCGTCTCTGTACCAAGTGCCCTCCTCAGTGGCTGAACAGAGCAGCCGCAAGACCTGGTTACTGTAACTTGTACAAGGATGTAGAGATGATGCTACTTCATTGAGTCAAGGCTGACAGTGGTGAGAAGCTGGGAGGGGAAGGAAGCAGCACAATGCAGGCAGCTGTTTGGTTCACTCACCAGGAATAGTCCCAGTCCTGTCCCCCAAAATGCAGCAGAAGCAAACAATTTGCAGACAGCTTGTCTTGCCTCCTTCTCCAGCCTGTGTCCCCAGCAGCCCAAAAAGCTCTCTTCCTCTGCTCCCTGTCCAGCTCTCTGCTCCTTCTCTGGCTGATTTCTGCCATGAACACACCAAGTGCAGCCCTTGTCCTGTACCCCAGGTCCCACCAAGGGTGCTGTCCATGTAGGTCAGGCCCAAACGGCTATGGGATGTGCAAGATATGGACACCGCCTTCGCTTTCTCCAGCAGGTTTTGCTGCACAGAGGGGATTAGTTATGTTTTCTGCTGGGCCCAAAAAGTGCTCAGAGGTCCCTTTAACACATTGCGTGCTTCTGTTTAATGTCAAGTCTTGCCTGCCAGCAACAATTAGCTCTCTTCAGCATCATAAACAGAGTCAAGTTCAGCTTACACCAGGTCTGAACTTGGCTTAAGCATCAGTTTTTCTGCCAGTACCTCACTGTTTTCAGCTCCAGTCAGCACTGGTTTGCAGTTATTACTGTCTGGTGGCTGGGTTTTTTTTGGTGGTGTATGAATCCTAAATGAGCTTTGTGGTCTCCCCACTTCAAAAGCATCTCTGCTCTCACCCCTCTTTATTGCTGTCCTCTAGCAAGACCAAAGACCAAAGGGTTATAAACTACCTCAGTAGCATCCCAGATCCCTGCTGCATGCAGGGGATGCAACCTGCAGGACAGTCATGTGGGCTACTGGACAGGGGTTTTGGGAAAGTCAGGGGAAGAGACGATGCAGAGCTATGCTCCCAGAGAGCACCCAGAGCTGATCCCCATCCTTGCCTCTAATCAAAGACCATAACACATTGTGCGCTGCAAACTTCAAGCTTCTTGAAGCAGGTTTCACTCTTTCTCTCTGTTGGCCAGTTTGCTCTGATGCCAGGGGTCCTAGGTAAGGAGAAGCAACAATGGCCATGCTTCCACTGACACCAAATGGCTTCCCTTCATTAGGAGTAAATCCATGCTGCAGGTAGAGCGGTGTAAGGATGTGGGAGCTGGGAGACTGTGAGGAGGGTTTTGCAGGTCCTGTGCTGGTGAGAGGATGTTGGTATTTACTAATAATTCTACACTAGATTTTTATTTACACAGTGGGTTTCACCTGCTCTTTCTGCAGGTTTATGGTTCTGCTAAAGGGGCTGTGGCTCCTTTGTGAAGCCTTGAAGGAATTGTGTGTGGGATACAGAGAGAAAGGGAGAATGTGTTACAGTATTGCAACACTTCCTACTAGTATTTAATATCCTGACAAAATTCACAATTAAAAAAAATAATCTTGAACTGCTTTACTCAAGGGAAAGATATTTACTGTGTTGTAAAAGTGTCAACATTTCACTTACAAATTGGTCATTCTTTTGGCAGTGACTTTACCAGAAAATTCCCCTTGGGCTATCCTGCCTCTCTGTTGGTTTTTCTTCCCCTTTCAAGAAAAAACACCAAAACAAACAACTTAAAAAGCAAGCACAATTTACTGAGTCTGGTGACTGGGTAACCATTGTACTGCAGGCTTCAAGTGGTGGGGCTGAGAGCAGGAGATGAAAGGAGATCATGATGAGAGGTAGAGACCTGAGGCTTCTTCAGCAGTAAGGTGGACTCTCAAAGGTCAAAGCTTGAAGTACTGCCCCAGTCTCTGCAGCCAAATAGCCTTACCAGAAGTTTCTCCTTCTCTTGTGTTTATACCTCTGATCTTCCTAACATCTAACCATAAACAGAAGCATCTACAGAGCTGGGGGAGGGGCTCACAGCCTAGTACTTGAAGTAATTTTCTGTGATCCTTGCTCTGATTTGCTGCGCTATACCTTCCACTCGTGACCGCTTTCTTGAGCTCGTTTCTCCTTTTCATTTTTATGTTCCTCTACATGACTGTTTATTTCCCCTCTATTGTAAAACAACACTAATAATTTGGGCAGATAGTAAACGTCTGTCTTGTCTTGGTATTTTCCTGCTCACTGGGTTCAGATGCTAGTATTGGAGCCTACCATGCAGTTGGGGTTTCTCTAAGAATCTCCCTCCTGGCCCACCTGTGTGTAGCACAGCCATGTTAGGACTAGTGTGGGTCACTTCACTTATTCTTTTGACACCTTGTTGTGCCCCAGGACAAAAGAGAGGTGGCAACGGGAGTAAGGCAGCAGGCAGCACTCTGCTGAAATCGAGGATTTATTCATCCTGATCTGAACAGCGATGTGTTACTGTAGTTTCTCAAGAGCAGGGGAGAATCTCCATTTAAAATGCAGTGGAAATCCCAGTCTTCAATGTTTTTGACACACTTTCCCTAAGCTAAGGATGCTGATGGTCAACTTCAATTTTCCACTCTTGGTGAGTGACAGCAGATACGCAAAGCAGCCCTTCTTATGGGGAAGTGACCTAGCATGTCACTTCTCCCATTCTTATACTAGCTTTAGCCTCTTCCTCACTAGATTTTTGTTGTGGGAAAATAATGGATGGAAGAAATTATTTAGATATAATAAAAAGACTGAGCACTGGTAATTGTGAAACCTCTCTATGTCCTCAGACTCAGGCACAGGAGTCTACTCCTTTCTCCAAAGAGCAAGCTCCAGAGACCAGCTTGAGAAGACCTGTGGTGAGGTCCCAGGGTATGCTCTGAAACTACATGACAGAGCTCCTCTGTTCGCATGCGCCAGGGTGCACCCAGATCTCAAAAGGAGCTGTGGATTTTAAGTCATTTGTTGTAGTGCCAAACAGTCTCTTAAGGGTGCAACATTAATAGTGATTACAGCTGGTACTGCTTTAATATTGATAGTCCCATTATTCCCGGGTATACTTTTGGCTACTGCTTCACTGATGGTAGTTTCTGGGAAGAAAAACAAACCCTTGTTCGCTGATGTCCAAAGTGGGCAAAGCCAGGCCATTGACTGGACTGCCTTTCTCTCTTAACTCCTCACAGTCCCAGGCTCCTGGCCCACATCCCATCCAGGTAAGAAAGGACAGAAAACTATTACTGCTACCAGTTATATTGTGACTTACATAAAAAGAGTGAAACGACCTGGGACTAGTTTTAGCACATAGCCGTCTGCCCACAAACCATGGCAGGTGAAGAGCCTTGATATGTAAACCAAAGGCTGGTGGCTGCTCCCCACAGACTGGAGGGAAGGCAGAAGAAAGCTGAGACACAGAAGCTCACCTCGCTGTCTGCTGTGCTTGGTCTGTAACAAGATCATTACAAGGTGTTAATGTAAATGTAAGTGGTTGTGAACTGAAACAAACTGTTGACTGTACTCTGCAGAAGGATCTGCGGTAAAGCTGGTATTCACTGGTGATATTATGTGGTGGTAGGAAGATAAGGAAGCCCTCTTTCCTAGGACTCTTTTCTCTCAATGCACTCAGAAGCAGTGCTCTCCTGGAGACCCCTGTGGTGCTGGGACTCGCTGCAGTCACTTGCCCTGCAAGGAGGACCAGCAACACCATCCTGCCACAGAGATGTTGCTGGGCACCCTCGTGCCTGCTTCCTAGCACTTCTTGTGGTGCACAAGCCCCCAAGCAAGCTGCATAGCTGTTTCCTACAAAACTACTCTTTTTAATAGCACATGAAGGAATTTGGAAGGAGTGTAGCCATGGAGCTGAACGTGAGGTTGCCCATGAGGAGTGACAGCATCATTTAAAAACTACAGTGCAATGACGCATGGTTCATTGCAAGGAACCATGTGCTGGGCTTTACGTACTTTAGGTAACAAGAAAAACTTCAGCCTGGTCCACTAAAAATCCTAAAGGAAGGGACCATAGTTGAAAATTGGAGAGTTCTTTCAGCCCGGGGGGGGGTGGGGGGGTGGGGC
>JANRGW010001746.1:0-27468 GCA_024733675.1 Psilopsiagon aymara | reverse complement strand
GTAGTGGTTTGTGTTATACCTTAGTTACTAAACTGTTCTTATCTCAACCTGTGGGAGTTGCATTCTTTCGATTCTCCGTGTAGCAAACTGCATGGCTGATTTACGACTTAAACCACGACAACAAGCTAGAATAATTTTTGGAAATATATGCAAAGCTTGCAAGACCATACTGTGTTTTAAGATTTGCGATGCTTTGCAAACCAACGTAAGCTTGGGAATTCTCTATGTTCAAGTATGTTGCCCTTATGTGATTTACTTGATAATAGATTGTGCAGATTTTTCAGATCACTTCCTTAAAACTTAATTGGACTTGAAAACTGATTCTACTAAATTTGGCTTAAATGTGTTTTGTGTTAAGCTTCTTAAAGTAAGAGAATGTAAGTAAGAGCATGGAGGTGTTGCTAAATTCCAAGTATTCAAAGTGAGAACAATCAACATGTAAATTACTGGGCTGCCAGATTAACTGAGGCTGAATATTTAAGTGATTCACATGCACATTATTACAGGAGGCACAGATACTGCATTAAAAAAAACCCCAAGTATTCGTTACTTTTCAAAGTAAAATGAAGAGTAAGAACTATTTTTCAGAACTTAGCTCAGCAGAAGTATTAGGCTGATTCTCTTTTCTGGCACTGCAAGAAGTTCTAAAGAAACCTGTTAAGGAGTGTTTTCATACTTTTCGTGTATTCATTTTCAGAGTCATTAATCTACATAGATATAATAATGGTTATGCATATTGCAGAAGCATTGGTTTTGCAGAGTAAAAGTTAAAAGTACTTTGTTGACATTTTTTTAATGAAATAAGTAATTGATAAGGCTGATAAGTTGTCTTTAAGTGTGTAAGTGAAATAGTCTCACTTCATAGAGTTGCACTCAGATCTTCACATCTTGGAGCTATTGCACCAGACTTTCTGCAGATCAACTATAAGGATTTTGTCAGTGTGAAGACCAAGTCTAAAAATAAACAATTAGGTGGATAATTTTATTATTTATTTTTTTTTTAAGTCTGGAAAATACATTCACCTGGCAGTTGTTGGTGTAGATTAATTCATACAGATTGCTTCAGAATTCTGCTAATAAGACATTAGAGGTCACTTTGGTGTAAACCACTTTTTTCTGAACCATGTATCATCGGGGGCTTGGGGGAGAAGTGTTAATTTTAGTTTTTATTTTTTTTCAATATGAAGTTACTGAAAATAGCCCAAGTAATGCTCAGCTGAGATCTGACTCAGCCTCTTTGAGTAACAAGAGTATTTCCATTAATCCCCTGTGCATTGCTTAATGTACAGTGGAGTTGATTGAGATATACAGTATTATTCCTTAAAACTGTCCACTTTTGTAATTGCTGTAATGTATTTTTTCAGCTGTTTGCCATGCAGTTCCCAAATGTGTGCTGCCATTTCTCATTCTCTAGAAAGTGAAGGATCTGGAAGCGTGAGTTTATTGATCTCTGATACAAAACAACGCTTTTAAACAAGAAGAAAACAATTTCACCTCCCTCCCCCACCCTCCATTCAAGGCTGTGTCCATGCTACGTATTGTATCTGATGGGCTTGAATTTAGTAAGGTGCCCCACTGAAAGCTGGGGAGAACCTTTCAAGCAGCCATATATTCCATATATGAAGCAAATCAGTTGGTATGAAAGGGGGTCCTCAGTGAAGATAAGTTAAATAACCAGTACTGAATATCCTGTTTTCTGTGAACTTTTTAGCAGTTTTTGTTTGTGTACTATTAACATTTATTAAAAAACAAACCACAGAATGCACTTTCTCAGGCTTTTGGTGCAGTATTTCTAAGTTTTGTGAAGAATTTTTCCTTTATTTTTTTCCTCTCTTATTCTTCACAAAGAAAACAAATATTCATTCAACTTAAGGATATAGTACTAATCTGGTTTTAGAGACTTGGATCTATACACACTACTGTGGATACAGGCATGCTCAAATCAGCTGTAGCATTTAGGCTCCTGTGTTAAATGTAGTGGATGCACCTACTAAGAGAGGAGAGAAAAGTGCATTTTGGAATACATATGGTGAGAAATGCCTCCTCACTGACAAGTTTCCACTAACCCGTTCTTATGCTGTGAAACTAATGTTGTTCGATTAAGCTCTTGTACTTTGATATTGATCTTGCTGTGGGCACATCACATCTGCTCTGTATTTGTTTGCCTGTGTAAAACACCACTGCTATTTACTTCCTTTGAACTGTATTAGCATAGGGTTTTCTTTGAAGGTTCAACCTATCTGCAGTGGGATACAACGCTTAGGAATGGTACCACTCTGTTGCGTTAATGGGGGGGGAAATAAACCCCTTTCTTTATTAGAGGGGCTGGGAATGGCTCCGATATGCAACTACCAGTCCAGCGGCATTCACTATTTCGAACCGTACTGATCTAGATTCGCTGATAGTGCACCACACTGCCAGTCCAATTGTGCTCATGAACCCTCACAGCCACACCGAGAGGTGGGGTTGTGTTCAGTGAGAAAATTATGATCAGCTACCAAAACCGTGCAGTTTATTATTTGTGATTGGCTACTGAAACAGTGCAGTTTATTGAGGCAACAGGTGCACGTTCTTATGGATTGCAGGTGATAAATACTGTTTGCAAAAGCATGTGGGAATAATAGTTACATGGATACAAGAGCTCAATAAAGTTAACACAGCCTGGCTCTAAAATATAAAGGTAACAGTAAAAAGGAACTCTATAGAGATGCTAAGTTTTTCCGGAGAAGCACTGGATACAGTGCAAGTCTTACCCACAGGTGTCCCTATGCAGGGGGAGAAAGGTCTAGCCTGTTGACTGGTCCCAGGAGTCTGTTGATGTTATCTTCCATGATAGTATCTTCCTCTGATATCTCCCTCTCTCTTGGGTCATTTTATACTATTTTTTTACCTTCAAGGTGAAGCTTGAGTGACTGTAGGCATACATACCTTTATTATTGTTGGTGCAAATCTCTCTTGCTTTGCTTTTAAAGGTATATGACGCCAAAATTTCAGAGCGCATGCTCAGAGGGGGATGGTCTCATTTTGGAGGAGGGTCATATTGGAGATGGGAATGTATTTTAGCATGTAAATGAATTATAATGACATTATAATGAAGCAAAGTTCACACAGAGGGCGGCGTTCTGCCAAAAGAAGACAGGCTGCTGGCTCAGGGTAGCAAGTATGCAGCTTATCAGTTTCTTGCACCACCTAGTTCCCATCTTTTGCTGAGGTTAGGACAAAGTGTAGAGGCGAGATCTCCACCTTGCTTCACCCTCTATCTGTGTTGCCACGAGAACCTCTGTGAAGTGCATATTCCTGGTATACCAGGTGTGGCTGCATCTTGCCCTGAGAGGCCCTGAAAGTCCGTTTTTCCCTTATGTGTGGGCAATGATGCATTTCAAATATAAGTTTAATTCCTAATTATTCCACACACCCTTTCCATACTCTGTCAGAAAACCTTCATTTTTAGGACGGTTATTTTTGCATGATGTTGGTATCCCACGGAATGCTAGTAACCACTCACAAGTAATTGTGGCTTTGAGGACTGTTACAGTCAACAGAATAGAGTGCTAGTAACATATAACAGAAACAAAGCAAGTTAAATGGAAGCCCCTTTGCTGTGATTCCAAACTGGGATCATGTTCTTTAAAATGGCCACTTTGAAAATTCATTTTATTAAGCAACTGCTCTTACTTTATGCTTGCTCTTTCTTGGGGGTTCCACTCTGTGCATGCATGAAAATGTATTTAAAATGTGCTTATTCTAAATATAATATTGAAGTACAATATTTGAGGCAATAAAATTCTGTATTAATGTAAGTTAATAGCCAAAAAGTTAGAAAATTATTTTACAGCTTAACAAGACCAAATTTGATTTCTCATGATGGTATTGTCATTATTCCCCTAATCAGTGGCTCTCAGATGAGTTGTGTTTTATCTTAAGAATGGGAAAATAGACCTCTGAACTAGGGCCTTGGGATGGCTAAGTCTGTGACTTGGTTTTGTCTGATTTTTTCACTGATTTAAAGTCAATGTGTAGCGTTGAAATATGATCAAATTCCCCAGAAGTCCTGTGTTCCTACCTTTTGAAAAGTGTTGTGTACTTCCAAAACCACGTGCTGTAAATGGCAACTTTTTTTTCCTAGTATATGCAAGGTAATCTTACTCACAGCTTTATGTGTGAACCTGTGAAATTTCAAGAAAGAGTTCTGAAAACTAGTTGAAGGTTCTGTAACACCATTTAAAAAAAGAAAAGAAGGTCTTTTCCTTTTAGATAAGCATGCCGCACTAGTAGTTTGGGTTGTGTTTGCATAGTGAAACTGTAGTGTTGTTTTGGGAGGCATAATAAATCTTCATTTGCTTACTGTTTGCTTAGCCTAAATTTCTGCACGGCTAAACTGTCAGGGTAAATTTGGTGTATCACTGTAGCTCAAGAAAGCCAAGTGGTAAAACAATTGTACTGACTCTTTACCTGCGCAATTACCTGTAACGTGCTTTGTGGTGAACAAATTAAGAACTACAGGATGTAAGTTAATGCTCCTACTTTTAGTCCCTGCTTTCCGTGTGGTTCAGGTTCTGTGGATGGCAGGCATAACAGCTGGGTATCTGTCCAAACTGGCTCAAGAGAAGCAAGCTGGGTTGCACTCAATTTTGCACTCAAGTTGTGCTTCAATTGTAGTAAGCTGTTCCAAGGCCACAGTTCACCCCCAGACTGAATCTAGCTGTAGGGCTTCTAATCAAGAATGTTGCAGCTACATGATGGTAAGCACTGATCCAGTACAAACATATTCTGCTAACTCAACAGTTTTCTGGGAATTTTGACAAGTTAACATTATTGTCAGGCTTTATTCCAGGTTGACTATTATCTGTTCTACTATAGCTGTCATGTAACCATTGTAGAGCATAAAGCTATCACATGGGCTATATTTGTGGCACCGTCTAATTTGAGGGGAGAAACATGTGTTTGTGTTCTCATGTCTAATACAAATCAAATCTATTTTGCTGTGCACAGATCCAATATTAATGGTTATGGATCTATAGCTTAAGAATATGTGGTTTTGACTGTTGTCTCTTGGCTGGGTTGAACACACATCTTTCAAAAAAAAATCTTTAGTGCAGTGCTCACAAACATGCATGGTATAAAAGCAAGGGGATACCATAACATCCTGTAAATTTGAGTGGGACAGAATGAGTACTGTCTTGTGTTCATTGTAATTCACCACCATTTATCCTGCACCTTTTTGT
The DNA here is from genome assembly GCA_024733675.1 of Psilopsiagon aymara. Classification (NCBI taxonomy): domain Eukaryota; kingdom Metazoa; phylum Chordata; class Aves; order Psittaciformes; family Psittacidae; genus Psilopsiagon; species Psilopsiagon aymara. The sequence goes on along the minus strand of JANRGW010001746.1, from coordinate 22,243 downwards.
ATTAATGATACCTGTCTACTTTATGTACATAGCATATCTGTGTAGTCACGAAAAAAGATCAAGTTTGGTGGGTAAACATCAGAAAGAAAATATGCCCATTCATCTCAACAGAGCTTAGAATACTCCAGAACTGTTGGGCTCCCTATTACACTAATGAAGTATTAGGGGGGGGGGGGGCATGAGACAATGTTTATGTCACGACAATTATTTTTATATCAAAGCAGCATAACAATACTTGGATAATGCTGTGTGGAAATCTGTAAAATAGGACATGTGTACCTTTGCATTTATTATGCTTGATCTAAAGGACAGTATGCTTTTGCTTCTGTTTACATTCAGTTTATTTCTCCTTGTGAGCAGACAACATTGCAGCTATAATGAGCATTGTGTTTTCTGTCTGAGATGATACAGAACTGTGTAACTTGTCAGGCTGAGTCTTTTTTAAAAAATATCAGATTGAGTCAAGCATGAACAGCTTAGCTTTTCTCAAGTAATTATGAGATTTACAGGGCAATGGGAGTTACTGAATGGTGAAGAATTTTACTTCTTAATTTGTACTTAAAGAAGTTAATGGTTATGACTGAAGTGGAGGTACATGAATGATGTAAAGAGGATTCCTCAAAGCAAATATTATATGGTGGTGAGTCCATGAATACAGCATTCATTAGGAATGTTCTGTGAAAAGCTCTATTAAAATGTAGATATATAATTTATCATGAGTTTAAAATTGTAAGAAGCTATGCCCAGATCTTAGGAATGGCTAAGAGCTTTATCTTCCTTATCTCTCTCCCTATCCCCTTAGCAATTCTGAGATATCAGGTATGATAGATATGATTTCAGCTTTAATAATACCACCTCCTTCTCTTCCCTTCACCCACCTTTTTTGTTTTGCTTTGGGCTTTTTTTGTTTTGGGTTTTTTTTTTTTTTTTTTTTTTTTTTTTTTTTTTTTTTTTTTTGTTGTTTGTTTGATTGGTTTTTGGTGGGGGTGTTGGGGGAGAAAAGGCCCCAGTGTAGAACCTGGTCTCATGGCATTTTTCCACCATTTTTTCCTGCTGGTTTCCCTCTGCAGTGTAATCGTGGTTTATTTGCAGTTTAGTCTTTTTCTTTCCATGGTTCACTTTATTCTAATTGAGGGACAGGAATATATGGAGAATAGCAGCAAATGGGGAACTGAACTGTTAAGACCACCTCCTGAATGGCCTGTACAAAGTATAGAGGCTGGTTACTGCAGGCTTCTAGCAGTCATTCCTATTATTCTGGTGCTTCTGCTTTGAATCTTCCTAGAATGAAAATAGGAATAACACATTTAAACACTAATATGATATGTAAACAAAAAATGCACTTACACCTGTGAATGCATATGTACACACAAGTCTCTGTGTGTACGCATATGTATATTTCTCCTATAAAACTGGTTTGGAAAACCAATGCTATCATCTTTCATATGCTTTAACATTAGTAAGCATGCAAATCAAAATCACTGCTTTTGTTTTTCACACCCCATCTAAATTTAATTTTGTTCTTATTTTTAATAATGAAATAGTTAATCAACTGCTTTTTTGCTTGACGAATTTTTACTAACATCCATAGGTAGACTTTACGCATTGTGTGTTGGCAGAGGGAAGAAATTCATAGTTTTTGTGACAGGTATTTAACTATTTTCAGTTGGTTGAAAGTTGGACAGATGTCATATGCATTCTGTGTATTTGGAATACAAGTGTTGTGTTTTTACTGAAAGGCAAAAGACTAGTACATGTATTTCTCATTTCCCTTGTGTGCACTGTTTGTAAAGCAGGAGTCTTCCTTTATAATTGCCACAGTTAATGTTTTGTGGCTAAATATGGGAGCTTCCAAAAGCTATGATGTACAGTTGATAGCATGAAATAAAAGATGAAACAAAAAAAAAAAAATGCAAGTTATGAGAGCTGGTATTTTCTTCTCTGCAAGCTGTGAATTAAACAGGTATTTCTTTCCAGAAACCCTCTTCCCTTAGAGTGAAAATTAGACATTGTCATCTTAAGTGCCTGAACATGCTCTTTGGTGAAAATATTTACAGTAGATATCAGGATTACGTATTTCAGTTTGCATTAGACGTCATAAACATATAGAAGTGAGGATCTGCTTTTAGTGGTGGGGATATTAGTGTAAAAGAAAATACTGTCTACCAAAGCTATATGCATAGAATTCCATGGTGATTTTTCAATTGCAGTGCCTCTTTTCAAAAGCCAGAGAAGAAAAAACATAGTTTGACATGTACTATGAAACATACTTTCTGTAAATTGGGAGGTAGCTATACCATTGAATACGTAATCTTGAGTACTTTTTAAAGTCTGTAATCCTATGAAAACACAGGATGAAAGTATATTATTAAACAAAAGAGGGAAAAAAAAAGCTTCCACTGAACAAAAGGTAGTATATTCATATTTGTATTCAAGGAACAATTTCTCCGTCTAAAGCAATGGGGGGTGGGGGGGGAAGGGAAGAAGAAAATAATCATGAAAAGGATAATTTGATGATTTCTTTTTCATTTTGTCATGCAGAAAGCCAACATATATACATGAATGTTATGTGCTAACATTAATGAAAGAAAAAGAAGATTGGGAGAAATAAAATACATGAGAAGGCAGCATGTATTGGTGCCTCTTGCTTCCTGATTGTGATAATATTTATTTGGACCTTTGAGAAATTCAGCATGAAGTTATTTGGTTTCTAGTTTACAGCCTTAATAAGTGGGAAAAAATCTTAAGATGTTTTGATATTGTAGACATGCCTGCAACCATCTACGAGCAACCTTTCTACTCTAACCACATCACTCCTCTTTCAAATCAGTTCTGATATAACCAATAAAAAAAAGTCTTTTAGCATGTAACTTTATAACTCATTTGTACAGTAGATGTATCCCAGCATCTTTTATTGAGTTTTAAAGGGTAAACATGTTTAGATGTGGCATCTCAAGGCAGTCCAAATCTTGATCTAAAGGGTTTTCTTATAAAATATACACCTTCTGTAAGTTCAGAACCTGAGCATCCCTAATGTTTTATGAAATCTTTGTGTGGAATTTGAAGCACACTTATCACTTATGTGGTCTTTATCTCTACTGATAATGACCATTTTCATCTTGGGTCTTAATAGGAATATTATAGACTTTAAAAAATACTCAAGATTGCATATTCAGTGGTATAGTTACCTCCCAATTTACAGAAAGTATGTTTCATAGTACATGTCAAACTATGTTTTTTCTCCTCTAGCTTTCGAAGGGAAGCACTGCAATGAAAAAATCACCATCTTCTCCCTCTCAGGTGGCTGAAGGTGCTATACTGTAATGATTTTCTACATTCAAGCTCAGTTCTTATAATTACGCATAGATCCTTGGACAGGTGTGCCACATGTAGTATTGCTTAGCTTATATTCGTCAATGTGTATTAAAGTTCTTATTTGTAAACTGGCTTGTAATTATTTATGTCAGAAGATACTTTATAATTTAAAAAAAAAAATCTTCTTTGTGAGGATGGAGGGTGTTGTAAGCACTGAGTAGAAGTCCAACATCAAATAACTTCAAGGTATGGGAATGATGAACTGAACCATACTGAAAATGAAAATTTTAAGAGTATTGGTAACTCTCGACTGAGTAGAATAGTGGGTAAAATCTTGTATGCCATAACTGCTATGAAGTTTGTAGCATATGAAGGTATCTGAATCTAGTAATAGGATCTGTGACTCAACCTATTTTTTCCCCAAATTTTCTTCCAAATAGGCCATTTAAGGATGTGTTTAAATGTGTTTTGTTTTTAAATGCAGCCATCATTGTTATCTAAACTGAAGTGTTGGTTTATTTTTTTTTTTTTTTTTGCTAAGTGCTGGCTCTTATGCAGTGGTACTTCAACCTGACAAAAAGTGCTAGTATTTTCCTAAGTACAATGCAGTACTCAGAAAAAGTCTTCAGATTTGTTTTTCTATTACTGTGTGTATTGCATCTGATGTGGTATGAGTCAGATTAGTCTAAAATGTGTTAGGAGATAGAGATGAATAAACTATATCCATACAATTGAAAATTTTTTTAACAAGAGTACAGGTATTTGTTTTTCCTGAGCTAGTTGCATTTTAGATGTAGCTTTGTTCAAAACAGTACTGCTTTATATTCAGAAATGCAAGCAAAATTGCTTTTTGTAATCCTCTACAACACTGATGTTTGTGCTAAAACACTGCCTCTGTTTGTTTACTGGAGACTCATCAGGCCAGCTACAGATGCTAGTTCTACAAGATCTTCCCTAGAGTAGAGTTTTAATTAGAACAACTCTTTTTACCCCAGCTGTCAGTGGAACCCATATAAAAGGCAGAAAGCTTGTTTTTAGAGAAGAGTTTGAATGTTTAGCTTGTCCTAAAGTCTATAACCACAAAATAAAACATTGAATTTCCTACTTCTGAATTCTTTTCTCCCTTAGCAGTTTGCAATAACTTTGCCTGTTTGCAAAAGTCATTTCAGCACTTTTTAAAGCTTACTTTCTTTATAAGCAGGAGTTCACAATGCACATTCATTCCATTCAACTGGAAAATATTCTGCAGGAAAACTTTGAAAGTGGAAGGTAGCTTGGCAGAAAAAAATTAACTGTTTTCTAGGTAGTGCCAACTTAAATTCTTGTTTACCTGCACTCTCATTATTGCTTCATGAAAATACCTGGCTTGAAATGAGTCACATAATCTGAACCAAACCTAGGTAGCTAAAGTTCCTGAAATCCTTTAATCCGCACATCCCTTCTCATCTTCCACGCCTCCTATTAATGCTAGCCTCCTTCTTATTCAGCCCCAGCAGTAGCTAAGCACAACAGGTGAACTTGCTCCCCAATATATTGACCACAAAAATGGATTGGTGTGCTGCTGAATACTTGTGTTCTCTGTCATTTTGCAATTGCTTTTTTGGCAGTGCTTGGCTTCAGTTCTAAAATGTATAACCAAATTTCTGTTAATTTTGCAATAATTTTATGGTTGATCCAGAAGTTAAGCACTTCACATAGCCTCTCCCTCTCCTCTCCCAGGTTTTGCAGAGCTCAACTCCTCACCCTAGAAGACTGATTTAGGAACTAAGTCTGCCCTTTGCTGGTAAGGGATATTTTGAGAATCTGCTACTCAGAAGTGGGGTTGTTTTACAAAAAAATAAAAGTATTAAGAGTCATGAAAGAGAATGACTTTTATCATCTAATCCTGAAGATTTTCCTTTATGTAAGAGACTGTTTTCAGTCCTTCCTTTCAGCATGTGCACTTCATCCAATAATTCAAACAGAAAATATGTTTGCAGTTGCTGTGTTTGCACCAGATACTCAATAAATCTTGAAAACACAGCTGAAGGAAGAATTCAGAGCTCCAAAGCATATGCAGGCATTACATCCCTGATTTAGTTTTCACTGATAGAACTCGAGATTCTGTAGACCCTTGCTCACCTAAAAATATAAGGAGCTGTGCTCTTTGGCATTTCCTAACAGTAAGTACTGTATTAGACTGCTAAAGAGATGCCTGTGTGCTTTGCCACTTCTTCCTGTTACTGAAAAATTTGTGACTTCTTCAGAATTAGCAAAACAATTTCTCATGCAGCGTAACTGGATATATGTTTATATTATGTGAAGGAAATAATGTTTTATTCAGGTTCAGCCTATCATTTTGGTTTCTGCGTTGGTATGCTGAGGTTCATTCCTTAGATGCTTAAGATCCTTAGATCCTTTGACGAAAATGTGATTTTTTTTATTATTATTTTTATTTTTTTTTCCCCCCACTTCAGATTTGAAAATAATATGTTTGAAAGCTTCACCATACTTATGTATCAAAATCAGTGTTTGTATGCAAGGCTTCTAACATGATGAATGGAAATCGGATTGTAAGAAAACATACCTTTACTTTCCCACTCTAGCAAGTTTGGTGTAACTCCTAGAGTGAGAATATAGAAATTACCTTCTAAAGCGCTGCCTAATATGTATTATTTTGCATGTTTTGAATACTCAAGATAGTTTAATTGCTTATTAACAACACTTAAAACTGTCTGATAAATTCTCATTAAGAATAAATTGTCTGAAATTATTTTTCATAATATCAGAACTGCAGTAATTTACTACAGACTCTTAGGGAATCATTTAGATAATGTTTTTAAGTTGATTTTATCTAAGAGAAAGTGCCTCGATTTTTTTTTTTTTTTTCTTTTTTATATAAGCTTTTTTTAACACAAATTCTTCAAGACAACTAAAGCATCCTCTCTGCTGTGTGCTCTATACTACAGACCGTTTGGAAGTGACTCTTAACAGAGACACTGCAAACACTGAAGTATAAGAATTGATGAGATCGTTGTTCTTCTGGGTCTGTTCTCTGGAGCAATGTTGGGGGGGGGGGAACTAATTTCAGTCAGGTTTGGGAACAGGAATTCTTGGAAGCAGAGTAGGAATGTATGGGATTTTTTAATGTGTTTTGGTTCTCCTTTGACTTCAGAGACCAATGTCACCTTCAACATCCATTTTGTCATGATTATAATATTGTATTACTCTTTCCCTTTGGGTTGTGCAGAAGCACATGCTGCAATAAGCCTAGATCCTTTCTGTACCTCTCAAACTTCTTTAACTTCTGTTTTTCACAGTACCTTCAGGGTCCTACCCCTGCACTTACTAAACTACTGATGGTCTCTTTAGCTAATTCCCTTACCCCCTCACAACCAGATGGATGAGGGAAGACATATTTTTAATCTGCTTTGGGAACCTACATAGACTAGCCAGCAACTGAAGCAGCAGAGTTAACTCTCAAGCTGTTTCTCAATTGAGATTATCTGTTCAGCTGATGTTCAGGGGATGTGGGAAATTCAGTATCATAAATATTTAGTATTTATTAAAAATGGGTGAAAGCTTCAAAACCGTTGTGGGGGAATTCAAATAAAGTGATTGCAGAAGCCTCACTTCCACAGGTTAAAAATCCCAGCTCTACAGTAGTATAAAATAAAGCCCAGATTTTCCAGATGCAGCTAGTTCCATTCTGTAAGACTAAGAATACCATTAAAATATATTTATCTTCCACTACTAGAATCATGAAGTTGTATTGTGTGTGTGTTTTAGAGGAGAGTTTTCATTTCTCATGAAGGACTATAAAAACCTTTAAGAAACTGAAATCTCTAGCCCACTTTAATAAGTATCCTGTGCTGGGGTTGTTTGAGTCTCGCCAGAATGTCTTGTATAAAATCCTTGTTTAAAGGCTTGTACACCAACTCAGGCATTTAGGGGAAAAAAGCCAAATAATTTTTGGAGTTGTAAAATGAAGAGCTGCATACACACTGGCTTAGGTCAGTAAATTAAGTAGTTTTCATACTGCTGTATTCCTAAGGGTTGGCCCTTTCTGGATGTACACATTGCTTTTAATGGTCCCTTTTTCTTCTTTCTTATGTTTTTTAAATGCTGGCTGTGCAAAGCTTCCAACTGTTGGAAGAATGGGGCAAATCCACCTGGAAAGCACTTTTTTTTAGCTTGCGCTAATTTTTTAGTTGGGTTCTATTTCTCAGCTACCTACTTGTCTTCATGGAGCAAAGGCCAAGCGGAGTGCTTTGCCTAATATGAATATGGATAGCAGCACTTCTAGAATACTCAGTGATAGTCTATTATATGGATACAGTTCTTCTAATATGTCATGATTAAAGATTGCTAGAAACTTACCCTTAGTAAGACCTGCCTAAGGGAATTTCAAGCAAAATAACTTAGTGATACCAAGAAAGTGTTTACATCACATTGTGGTAGATTTTAATCATACAAAGCTGTGCTTAAAAAAAAAAAAAATAAAAAACCCAACAACAAAAAAAAACCAACTTGCTTTTGACTTGAAACTTTATTATCACAAACCAGGAACCAACTATGTATTTGGGGAACTAAAATAGTTTTAAAGAGCAATGATCCTTTTTTTCAGTGGTTTCTAAAGAACTGTGGAATTTTTTATTGCATTTCTACATACCATAACATCATTTATATTGATGCTGTGCTGCTTCGTGTCATAAGAAAATATGAGTGACTTAATCATCTGATAGTAACCGTCTATGGCTGTATCTACAAAATTTCCATTCAGATGAAGTGTGTGCATGTGAATCTCCTCACTTAAGACATCTCAGCTCATATTCCAGAGCTTTCTTGGACAGCACAGCTGTGTTTCTTTCAAATGAAACTGAGCCAGAGGGTGCGTTCAAGGGGTAGCAAAAACTCACTCCAGCCTATGCTGGGCATTCACGCGTAGCACCAGGCTCAGTTGATGGGTCTTCACCAACAGCTGTGAGTACATTCATCTGGTGTCGTGCTAGGTATAGAGAGAGGAGGCATTTTCTCTCGTTCGATTACAGGCATCTCCTTGGAAGGCTACCTTCTTAGTTTTAATTAGTGCTCCTGAATATTGCCTCTTAAAGTACTTCTAGTTATGGACAAATGTTATTTTTCTTGAGAAATCTAGATTTAAAGCCATGTATATCTTTCAAATGTTTTGCAGCATCTTGCTGTGCTGCTGTCAGTACCTGCTGGTAAAAAGCTGAGGAACGGAATAATCACTATTTTGCTTTAGCATGCACTTTTTTGTGACGTAACTTCAGGCTGGGTTGTAGGGCAGGATTGCTTAGAAGGAGAAGCAGATGGCAGTGTTGGCCAGGAACATTGTATCTTTATATGGGATCCAGGATCTTTATGTGGGCTTCATCAGTAGTTGGCTAAGGTGCACAAATATGTTCTATGAGTTTGGTTGCTATTTCACTGGCTGTTTAATGCAAAATTCATAAAGATGCAAGGAAATAGATCATAGGTGAACTTTTTTCTTTTCTTTCTTACCTAGCAAGTATTGGCTTTCCTTCACTGCAGCACAACTTTGATGGCAGAACTGTGATAAACAGTGACTTCTTTTTCTAAAATTAGTGGTTAGGATTAAAGAAAGGGATTCAAATCTCACCAGTAGTAGGAAACTGCACCAGAAATGCTTTAAGAAAGTTGTCATAACTGGTAATTATTAAAGGAAGGTACCATCAATTTATTGGAAGTTGTTTTAAAACAAACTGATAGCACCTGAATTCTGAAGGAAGGTGAGGAGATTCAGCTTCTCATGAAATCATGTGGCTTATCAGTACTTTCATCCAAGTCCTGAAAGACTCCATAGATTCAAATAAACAAGGGGTTGGGTCACTTGAGTCAGTTTTCTGTGTGTTAAGATCTACCCAGAAGTATCTGGACACTCCAAGCAGGGTTGGTTTAATGTCTGAATTTGCTCAGGAAATAGTTTGCTGGGTCGTTGGGAACTGGCACTAGCTCTAAGTTGGAATGCATCACTGCAGAAGATGGGATGCTGGCAGCTACCAGATCACTGTCAGGCTGCAGTGGAACTGCATCCTAAGTCCAAGTCTTGAGTGCCAAAGTCATTTGCATGTCTAGAATTGCTGTTCTTAGGGAAAGGGGACACGTTTTTTTAAAACAAAAAAAACCAAAAAAAAAAAAAAACAAAAAAAAAAAAATTCCCCCCCCCCCAAAAAAAAAAAAAAAAAACCAAACAAAAAAAAACCCACACAAAAAAAAGGAAAAAAACCCCACCCGTATAAACAACCCAAATGGCCTTACACAATTAATTTCCCCCCCAAAAAAACCCTAGAACTTCTTAATTCACAGGTTTCTGTCAATTTGGGATTGAAGTAGTTCATAATCCCACAAGATGAGAGTCCCCCCCATGACCAGCCTCTCCAGGTGGCGTGTACCTCCTTCCCTCAATGGATGTGTTGGTCACAAATACACCCTGTCTTCTGGGGCTGAGGTTTCTCCTGTTACGCATGCCTCCCGCTGGAGATGAGTGGTTTTTTTTTTGCACCTGTGCTGCCCCTACAGCCCACATGCTGGTTAGGGTAAAAAACAAGCTTTCCCATGCTCAGACCATGGACATGTTGCACTCTGTTATAACTCCAGCTTCTGGAGGCTGTCCTGGTGCCTGGTGGAAGATGCACCTTAGATGGAGGTGGCAAGGACAGTGATTTCTGGCTTTGACAGGATTCAAACTAAGCTTTGTCCTCAATTATTTTCTTCTTTGGCACGACTATTACAAATACTTATTATTCCTTCCCACTTTTTTGGAGATGACTCTTTAAACCTCTTTGTAGTTTCCTGGTTAATGTTTAATCTGGCAAAGGATTGTATGTAGTCCTCTGTAGCATTAACATTTTTGCACAGTGCATTCATAGGCAGTTCAGGATGTTTCTCACACTTACTCTTGCATCTCTGCTGTATCAGCTGCTACCCAGACCATGTAGATACTTTCACAGTGGAGAACTACTTTCTCCCCTCCCCTCTTCCCCTGTATATTATGCTCAAAAGGAAGATTTTAATTGCCCAAATACCAGGAACAGACTGAACTGTGAAGGTAGCAGCAAAAGTAGGTGAGAAAGGGGGCAGAGCAAGACTTAGGTCTTTCAGCAATGGAGAAATTATTGATTTTATTTTTTTTGCTCATACTATGCCTGGAGGCCCAAGTCATCTTTCTGTATCAGATTTTTATATATTGCTATCAGCATTTACAGGGTTTCTTTGGCTTGCAACTTAATAAGTCTGGCCATTTTTCTTTCTTAGAACTACTTGGTCACTTTGAAACTTCCTTTTACATAAAATTAATATAAGACAGCTGCAAGTATTTTTCTCACTTTTCAAGGAGACTTTGAATAAACTCCTTCCTTCCAGGTTTCTAATAGGCTCTCAACCAGTCAATCTTTCTAATAAATTCTTCAATTCTTTTGTCAGACAGAAAAGATGCCCCAACAAATAAACAACAACAAAAAAAAAACAAACCCAGACACCCCCTCCTGCCAAAAAAAAAGAAAACAGAACCAAAATGTGCATAATATGTATTTCATGAAAATCGAAATATTTAATGAGTGCTTAATGTGTTAACAATATGTTTCCAAGGGTCTGGCATTTTTTTGATGAGGTAGGGAAGGAACAAGGATCTGGCTGCATACAAATAAATGAGCTATGATAGAAGTGAGTTTAACTTTCCAGTGGACCTTATTATTTAATGTTTATAACTTGTCAGAGTTTTCTGAAGACTGAAATCTTCAAGGTCTCAACTGACAGTTAACTGGTTCTATAAATCTTCATAGATGCACTTGTTTTATGCTGCTGGTTTTGTCAGAAAGTGGAAGGGAATGAACCCCACAAAAGCAGGTTTTGTCATAGAAAGCCATTTAAATTAAAGCAAGATACCCTGGGATGTTAATGTGAAGCTGATACTATGCAGATTATCAAGTCGATCAAAAGCCACTCCTTCAAAGAATCAAACACAACTTCAGTTCTGTATTTAGAAGGACAGACAATATCTGCTACCTCGTGCTTTCTTTATAGAGGCAAAGCACTGTAGTTCGCTTAATTCTCCCATAAAGAGCTAGCTTACTAAGGAGCAATGATTTAACTCACCCTGAATATTGTGATAAACTATGTCTAAAGATATGTTTACTGTTCTCTTGAAGTCTACAATGCCAATGCTGCCACCTTCAAGGTTTGTGTGTCCCTTGTATAAATGAAATAGAAGATTGCAATGCAGCATACCACGCTATTCCATCAGCCCTACAGAGACAACAAAAGTATAGTCTGTTGTGTTTGGTGACAGGCAAATTAAATGTACTCTTTTATTAAGATTAAGATGTAAGATAAAAAGGAAGCAGACTTAAAAAATTAGTTCAGTTTCATGTCCTGCATATATTGATCTTCATCTTGCCTCTCAACCAAGTATTTGGAATGTCAGAAAACTAACAACAGTTTTACATAGTGTTTGTGACCAAGTAGCAAAAATCTTAGTACAGATTAAGTGTTTGGAGAAATTATCAACCCTTCCACCTCTGTATGTGGAGCTTGATTTATCTTCAGGGACTTAAAAGGGAGGTGGATTATATTTCATTTTTGTCTTGTAGTTTTATGTGGCTTTTCAGCAAATCTGTCTAACTGCAAATCAAGTAGACACCCCACAGTCTTTTTGAAAGATTGTTTAATCACTATAAATAATTAGGCATTGCTCTCCTCCCCACAGTCAAATATTTCTCAGAATGGGCTGGAGTGTTCTTTATTTTGTTCAGAAATGTGTAAAGGCTAATAGTAGCTTACTGTACTTTGAGGTGAGAGATTAAAATCTGGCAAGGTTTATAAGCACCTGCAGGCAAGAGGAGGAAAAAAAAAGGTAAAGCCCATATCTGCCCACTTTTGAAGTGGATGATACATGATAAATGGTATCAATCTTCCAGGAGTTGCATGTATACCCATAAATGTAACCCATAATAAATCAGAAGTTAACAGTCACGGCTGAATTAAACAAATGTATCTAAAATGCATCTAGTGAAATCTATTGTATCTTTCAGTAGATGGTATTATAATTTTTAATTCTTTATTAAGTAAAAAGACACTTATTTGGTCTGTATTTTGAATAATTAAACTTAGATTTGACAGTAAAATATTTAAGCAAAAATTAATAGTAAACTCTGGTGAATTACTAGTGTAGCTTGTAAGTTTTCTAATTCCCATTTTTGATCTGACAAGCCTTTTCTTATTAGTTTGTATTTATCTAGTACAGTCTCACTTTAATATTTTTTCTTTTTATCAATATAATTTCATAAGGAGGTTTCCAAAGCACCAGTTTTGCAAAGGTTTGGAGGACATATTAATATTTTGTGAGATTGTGAAATTATTTTATTTAAATTATACCTGATAAGCACAGCCATTGACTGTTTAACTGATTAGAGTGGTGATATTTTTGGTTTTATTCCTTCAGTTCTGTGATGCAGTTCACAATATTAAAACACTCAAAAGTATCTACCCAGAATTCTCTAGCCACTTCAAGTGACTCTTTACAATTCCTGATAAACTTCATTAAGATGTTTTTTTTTGTCCCAACACCCCCATTCCAGTTGAGGTGCTCAGTGTAGTATTTTAAAATGCTTTGAGTTTTTCCACTTCTGTGTAATTTCTGGTCACTCGTTGAAGACAAGTGGAGTCATATTGCCCCCAGCAGGGAAAGCACAGAACACAATTTCATTCCTCTTTATCGAGCCCAAAGCACAGTGTTAATACAAATTCCTTTAATCCACTGTTAGCAAAATAATTTTTCAGGAATATATAAATGTATCATATAAACAACCAGCCTGAGTTTAGAATATTTTAATAAGCAAATATATTTTTTCATTATCTTTTTTTGAAACTCACAGCTTGTTTCAGTATGCTCTGCAGTAGTTCACATAGAGAAAAAACTTGCTGTTTTCTGGCAACTGTGTTCAAGATTGGTGGAATATATTTTTTCAGGGTTTTTTTAAGGCCTAGTTTGAGAATCCTTCCTTAAAGGTATGCAAACTTCTTTTTTGTCAGAGTGGCTGCAGTACATTCAACAGAATTAAAAACAAAACAAAACAAAACAAAAAAAAACCCAAACAAACAAAAAAAAAACCACAAAAAAAAAAAAAATCAAATTATAAAATTAGGGAGTTTGTGGAAGGTTTTTGTTTTTCTTTAAGAAAAGTTGTCATTTAGAAGTAGGGGAAAATCTGAGTTTAGCAAAGAACTGTGAAGGTAATTGCTATAGTTCACTTTTGATCTTTATTAATGCTGAATATACTCATTTTTGCCCTAAAAAACTGACTTCTTTGCCCATGGCATTCCATAGGCATGCTGACGTTATCCTTTCCGAGAATCCAACTCAAAATCCAATTCACAGCCACCCTTCAAAAAAACCCATGAAGCACAGCATGATTTTCCCCCCTTTACCTTAAGATGGTCTTTTGATACAATTTTATTTTCAGCTTTTCTCTTAAGCTTTTAATAAGAAGTTCACATAGATAAGTCCTTTGATATATCACTCTAAGTTCCAGTCCATTTTTTATATGTTAAAGCTGAAAGAAACGTTTCTGCCAAATATCAGGGAATGCTACTTTAAATTACAAGGTTCATTAAAGTTTGTGTATCTTTTATATAGGTAAGATACTTGATGTCTGATGAGATATTTAATCTTAAATGTTTCTATTAACTTTCAAGTAGTTACTTTTTTAACTAGGACTTTTTTAACTAGGACTTTTTAACTCTTCTTGGGTCACTTTCTAGATCTAAAAGCTTCTTTGAGCACAGGTGGTGGCCTGAAAAGTTGCTGCTCTTCATGTTAGGGTCAGATTGACTTTTATCTTATTTGTATGTGTTAACAGAGAGGAATAGCTTAGTCATTTCTGAGAACACAGCGAAAGACAACTGCTGATTCTGTACAGTCAAAAAAAAATTGATGACACTTTCTTTGTGACTGTTTGTTGTCACTTTGATTTAGTAGGTAGTTAAAAGTGAGCAGAGTGCTGGGACTCATGCCAGGTTGTGTGTCTTGCCGTTTTGTTGCTCTAAGCCTTGGAAAAGAAAGTCATAGTTTGAATATGTTCTTTGGCATGCTGCTGAGACGGCGATATGACTGAAAATTTCATGTAAGTGAAGATACTTGTGAATCCTACTGAGTGGTTTGTGCATGCACTCTTCCATTCCATCATTGCATGTCATCAGTTGGAGCATGGCCTAACCCCAAACACCTGATCTTCCCTGGGAAATGGGCTAATCCACATGATGTTCCTTAAGACCTGATACAATGGTTTTATACTGTGCAAGTTCAAGAGGCAGAAGTATACCTGAGAATCCCTCTGTCATAAGATCCCGGTTGCTTTATTAGCTCTTGTCAAAATCAAGAACTTGAATTGCTTCATACAAGAATTGAAAGAGAATGTGGTTGGAAATGTGAAGTGGAAGGATCTGTTTTGATGGTTAATCGAGGTGAAGCATTAGTTACAGAGGTTAGAATGGTTTGTCAAATTACACTGCAACAAGCGTGGGGAAACATGGGAAGTGGGTAATTTTCAAGCCATTATTCGCTGTTCAAAGTTTAGTACACAAACAATTTAATGACAAGGCTGTAGAATAGTGTAGTGCAAAATAATCAGCAAGAAACTCCATTTCTGTAATTTTCTTCTTGTTTTCAGAACCAAAATAAATACAGGGCAGGGGAAGTAAATTGTGTGACTTCCCCTTATACCTGGTACTTGCCAGCATACAAATACTTGAACTTACATGTTTGTTAGTGTTCCTTTGAAATTGTGTCTTAGGAAACAGTAAGAATAAACACTGAAATGATAAAATTGCGTTATAGAAAAGAATGTTGTGTCCATTTATGTAGATAACCACACAGGGAGATATATTCATGTTGAAATTTGTTTTTATTCTCTATGGTTACAGTGCTTAAATATAGTGCTTGAATTCAAACTCTCAAGCACTCATCTACACATGACTTAAGTGAGCTCGGTTGCTAATGTAAAAGGCACTGATTTCTCTAAGTTTATAACCAGCCCCAAGGGGCCAAGTTTTACACACACCATTACAGTTAGGCACAACTTAGTTGAAAGCCAATTTTCTACAGTTACTGACTAAGCACAGGTTTCAAGGAGGTTTAACTACAGACAGTATGAAATTGCAAATACAAATTACTGCTGCACAAATGCAATAAGCAAAAAAAAAAAAAAAAATAAAATAAAGAGTCTGGAACTGCAAATTGGAAATTTTTTAATCTAGTACTTTCCCAGTATTCTTTTCACACAGCGTCTGGGAATAATAGAAAAAAAATAAAAAAGCCACTGCTTGGTTATATTTTATTGATTTAAAATGCTAAAGAAAGACAGAGAACCCAATTTCAATTGTGATCTTTTTCTATCTTCCTAAATAGGTGGACAAAATAAACCTAAATAAAATGATCTTAAACAGGCCTAATAGCCTAAGTAGGTACATGGTGCTGAACCACTGAGCCTTTCTATTTGAGCTGTGTCATCATAAGTCAATTATTTGAGCAGAGTTGGTTGCTGGAATACAGAACGTTTTTCATTATCCTTTTCTAGGGACAGTAAAATAGTCTATTAATTTTAGAGCAGAAAGTAGGGAAAAATCACTGTTTATACTGCATGATATTTAAAGTAAGTTGCACAAAACTGGAGGAAAAGTTAATTCCCATTTACAAAGTGCTGGTATAGAAAATGCACTGATTTGTAAAAATCAAAATAACATGAAGTATTTTACTCAGAAGCTTCATCACTGAAACATAGTGACCTGTAGTGGATAAAATCTCTCAGATTTTTGAGACACTAAAATATAGCAGAAGAACAAGAGTTAGTGTCATACTGACTTACTGAATATTAAGAAGCAGTTGATGGTTCTAACTGGGTTGCATCAAATGAAAGAATTGGAAGGCTCAAAAAAAGTCACTCTCCTGGAGATTAGATGTACATGGAGTTGTTTGCAGTGTGTTTTTCCTCAATTAGGAGATGGTACTGTTGACTTCTGTCTCAGAATCTGCTCTAAATAGGATTGTAAAGGTGCAAATAGCTGTCATTTGGTCCTGCAAAGGCTAGTTTCCTTGTTTCTTTGTACTTTGTTCAGAACTGATGCAGAAGAATTTTTTTAGAGAATACAGAATTTGGCAAATAGCTCAGGTCAGATTTCTGCATGCAGATTTTTTACATGCTTTATTGAAATCCAGTAGCTGCTGCCTCATATTTTCTTTCAGCTATGCTTTTGTTGTGGCACTTTGTCATAGTTTAAGTTCAGTCAGTCACATAGTTTGCTCACTCACTCCCCCCTATTCCCCCCCCGCCCCCCGGGGCCCTGGGGGGTTGGGGAGGAGAATAGAAAGAATGTAACTCCCAGGGGTTGAGATAAGAACAGTCCACTAACTAAGGTACAACACAAACCACTGCTGCTACCACCAATAATAATAATGACCAGGGAAATAACAAGGGAAGAGAATACAGTTGCTCACCACCTATACCCAGTCTGACCGAGCAGTGAACACCCCTCTTCCAGGTCCCTGCCCTTCATTTTTACATCCTGGGTGTGACATGCTGTGGTATGGAATACCTCTTCGGTTGTTTTGAGTCAGGTGTCCTGTCTCTGCTTTCTCCGGGCTTCCCCTCTTCAATCCGTAGAGCATGAGGCTCAGAAAGTCCTTGGTCATACTAAATATTACTGCAAAAACTAAGAACTAAAACCATCGGTGTTATCAGCACTGTTCCCAGGCTGAAAGTCAAAAACACAGTGCTTCACCAGCTACTAAGAAGGAGAAAAATGACTGCTACTGCTGAACCCAGGACTTACTTGTAAGCATTTTTTTGTTCAGAAATAGTGTCCTGAAGTGATAAAGAATGCAATTTTGAATTCTGAAAAAGTATGAAGAGTCTTAACATCTCCAGGAATGATTATGTACTACAGCTCATGTAATGTATTTAAAAAATCATTTTTTATGATGTTACATTGGAGAATTAATAATTGGACAAGAACATGTTTTCATTAAACTTTGGTTGCATACCACTTACATATAAAGAACTCAAACAGTGCCTTGCATAGGATGAGAGTCACACTTCTAATAGTACTTGAAAAAGTGATGGCTGTACAAGATAATCACCTGTACCTTTTAGACTGGCTCATTCCATAGTATTCCTTGGTACCTATCTTTGCAACTCCTTGAATCAAACCAAACGAAAACCAAAAACCTCGTGAAACTTTTAGAGCTGCCCCAAGTTTTTAAAAGCATAATAAAAAAAACCCCAAACCAACAAACCCAAAATACCAGCCACAAACAAAAGCAAAACCAACCAAAAACCAAAAGCACACCAAAATCCGAACAGCCCTCATTCTTGGAATCTAACCTAGTCAGAGGTATTTGTCTATGTATCTAAATTTTAAAGGCTATATTTTGTATGTCTGATCAGTTTGTGCTAACACATACTTGGTCTAGACATACTAGTATTACACATTTTGTTTTCTAGATTATGGTTGTCCAAATAGTGACAACCTGACACTAAAAGTAATTTAGTAATATTCAATTCATATACTGATAAATTATTATCTTTATAAGTTTTTCCTGTTCATAGATTTTAAGCAAGGAATTTTTTATTAGACTTTTACCAGACTGATTGTCTCATGTTGTACTTCATCAGTTACATTCTCGCACTGTTCCAAGGCTCTTTACTGAATGATATGCATTATAGCTGGATGGGGCAGAGAATTCCCTACATCAATATAAACCTTCAGTAATGCATGTATAACTCCTTGAGGAAAAAGGATCCACAGTATAAAAAAACAGAGTTCATGGTTTGCTTTTGGGGAATTTTTGTATAGTACTATTGTAAAATGAATTATCTAAAATTAAATCTTAAATAAAACCACAAGTTTTCACTTCACTTACTGAATTATGCTGTGGTCATCTGCAGTTTTAATGACCCTCAGCATTAGTGAGTTGTTTCCTTATTTCACTGTATGTAAGTATGTTTGGGTGTTTAATCAGGAAAATGTTTCCCCTATAGAGTTAAAAGATATTTTTTTTAAAATTAACTTGGAAAAACATTAGTTTACTGAAATTTAGTGTATAGACTCATTATATTTTGTGGACTCTAGAAGGAAATGAAGGCAAAATATTTGAGCATGTACTATTTACTGTGAATTGCCAATATTAAAGAAAAAAAAATCGACTTAATTTCCTCTTCCAGGCCATTCCCCCAGGTAAACATGTAATGGAAAGCAGAATAGTTTTCTTAATTTTTTATCTAATTTCTTGACATTTACCTGGAATTGTAGGTTTTAAATACTACATTTAGAACATGTAAGTCCTTAGGGGCTTCATTTAATGGAGAGGTATTTAAAATTTTGGTGGATATGTACTGTCCAGGTTTATTTGGTTAGGATGAAAGGATAAAATATTGCTACTAGTGAGACCAATTTTAAGTATCTAATGAGCAGCAGCATAGAATATTAGCCTGAGAGTCACCACTCTCTTCAAAAAATATGGATCACATTTAAACAGTGGTTTTAATAGTAATGATAACTGTATAATAAAATGCCCAAATGTAGCTGTATGTAGTCTTTTTTTCTTTAATATGTTCCCCTTTTTCTTCTTTTCCTGACCCTTTTCACCCTTCTAACATTTTTTGTATGCCAACCCTTTCTGGTAGGCATTAGTTTCTTTTTGGGGTTGGAGTGGGGAAAATCCTAAAAGAAGTGGTACTGGATCTTAGCAGAACTTGAAAAGATTTATTGTAATTATTGATCAGAAGCAAAACTTGATTTACTTAAATTGGTCATTGAACCACATTGATCCCAATAATTCTCATTTTTATTTGTGTCAGGACAATGAGAATACCCTGTGGAGGACATTGCATTTGTCAGTTCTCGATAGCCAGCAGAAAACTCCTCTCAACGCATATAGCCCATGGGCATAATGTGGTTATGGTGGGAGAAAATAAAATAAAGGGTATGCAGTTGCTGAATTCAGCAAGCAGAACATTCAGTTACATGAAAACAGCACGTTAGATTACTTGTCTCATAGGGCTGCATTGAAACTTTGAGTTTCCTTCTCTAATTCTACACATAGAGGTAGAGAAATTATGCAGAGGGATTTTAATAAACACATAATATAGGTAGTGGGTTAGACACTAAGTTCAAGCCTATGGTTTGTTTTCTTATGCTGTGAAAAAAACTTCCTATGGATGAATACCCTGAAATACTAGCTTTTTCATAGCAATCTAAATAACTAGCTGCTTAGCAAATGGTGCAGTTATTTCCTTCTGCACAGCAATGCTTTTGTACGGCCTGTTGTTTATATTCTTTCCTGTATCCAATCAAGTAACTGTTTTCTTCTGTAAACTTTAAACTTTGATTTTACTTTTACTACACTTTTGAAATATTGTTTGAGCTAAATCCCATGTTTATATCATAACTGATCTTTAATGATCAAATTTTGCATGCTATTTTAAATCATTCAAGTGGAATATCAATAAAAAGCACATGAAAGATTTGCTAGCTGCTTTTCTATTAGCTATATTTCACAGCAGTTGTGATTTACCTGATTAAGAGATTAGTCTCTGAGAAGAGCATATTTGAATGAGAATGAACTCCAAATGCTCAGTGGTACCAAGTAGATTATTTTCCAAGTGATGGAGGTGGTTCTAATTATTTGCGTTACTTTGATTGCTATATTGTGTATTAATATTTGGATTACCATAGTATTTACATAAAAGGTGCTGCTGTGGTGGCAAAAATAAATTTGGTATTATACAGAAAGGAGCAGAGCTACAGGTGAAATGGAACAATATTATGGGGGTTTTAAAGGATCATGAGAGTTATATGCTTGTTCCTGAAATGACTCTACACACTTGGTGGCAGCTTATAAATCATCTTGCAAAATGCTGTGAAAACTAGAATAAAATTACAACTTTTTTTTTAATGTAGAAAACTTTATGAACTTCATTATTTTCTACTATCAGTCTCTTGATCCTTTCTTACATTGTCAGTTGTTTGTTTTAATATAGCCAGAATGCTGTGCTTGGTGGGGTGTTTTCAATGCCACAATATTGCTCACAGAAGAAAGTGTTGTGCCTGATAGCGCAGGGAAGCCTAGAGGGTGCCCTGTAGCCTGCAGAGCTCCCAGGTTTCTGGATAAAACTACCATGTTTGTATCCAGGCTAAAAAGCTTCACTAATACTGTGTGGCATCAAATTAGTAACTATAATTTATATTTATGTCTTAGATGCCCTAGGAGGAACTCTGGTAGAATTTATTTAAACCTGCATGATCTCTTATTTCCTAGGGATAATATATGGAAAGAAAACAGCTCTTCCTCCTTTCATAATAACTTTGGAGTTACATTTTTTAACTTACGAAGGTGAAGGATTCTCTCTTTTTCTCAGATCTTCTGCATGGTGGGAACTTGTGAAGGAATTCTTTTCTTGCAACAGTCCTTCAGTTTGAACTCCAGCAGCAACCAAACAAAAGTTGTCTTCTGATTTATGTAATAGCATGGTGTAGAATGTCCTGTGTGAGTAGAATTTATACGAAACAAGTTAACATTAAATCAGTAATTTACAGACTGCGGGTGTGTGGTTAAGGGGTAGAAGCAGCATAAGAAGTATTTGTTTAAGATATCACCTGTCTCCCAGAACCGAAAACAAATAGCTGTGTCAGCACAGCCCTATGCCTACACTAATTATGAACAAAGAGATGCTTTCAGAGGTGATGTGGGAAAAGAATACCGAGAAAAGAATGGAAATATGGCATTAATAGTATCAGATCATGCAGAGTTCCCCAAGTAAAAAAAAACATTCCTTGCTGAATCTATCAGTCACACTGAGATACAGTTTCTATAGAGTAGTTGGAAAGTTTCAGGTGTTGAAAGAAATGTAGTTCTTCGTGTTATTATGTTATGATCCTCAATGTTGTTATCTAGTCTTGAGAAGTAGGATATTATTACATTAGTATATGAAAACCAACTGGAAACCAGCATATCTAGTCCCTCCAAGCCAATGGGTCTATATGACCTACTCTAGGAGCAGGAAAGCTTTCTGAAATACAGCTGTGGGAAAAGGCATTGCAGTGCTCAGGTAATAGCCCCAACATGCCCCAGAATTTTCTAGTCCACTGTACAGCTTTGTGCAAAACAGGGATACGTATATTTATACATCTCTATACATCTCTCTCTCGATATGTTGAGGCATTTGTCTGTCCTTCCTATGTCCTTGAGAGTAGTGTAATGTTGTGGAGGGTGAAGGTATTACTGCTTTAATTTGATCAGTATTCTCTATCAGACAGTACTTACAAGAGAATATGCTGAGACATAATGTATAATGTAATTAGCTGAAGCTCAACCTCAAGATAGATGAGGGAGAGACTATGATTTTCTAGTGTTGCTTAATTTTTAAAATGTGTCCCCCCCCCCTTTTTTTTTCTTATGACTTCTTTCACATTTTTTGCTATCTATTTTTTTTTTTTTTCCTCAAAGCAAAACCAATGATTATTTCATAAAATCATAGAATAGTTAGGATTGGAAAGGACATTAACATCATCTAGTTCCAACCCCCCTGACATGGCCAGGGACGCCTCCCACTAAAGCATGCCACCCAAGGCTCTGTCCAACCTGCCCTTGAACACCCTTGAACACTTGGGAGGGAGCATTCACAACTTCCCTGGGCAACCCGTTCCAGTGCCTCATCGTCCTCACAGTAAAGAACTTCTTCCTCATATCCCATCTAAACTTCCCCTGTTTAAGTTTGAACCAATTACTCCTTGTCCTCTCACTACAGTCCCTAATGAAGTTGTCCTCCCCAGCATCCCTATAGGCCCCCTTCAAATACTGGAAGGCTGCTATGAGGTCTCCAAGCAGCCTTCTCTTCTCCAGGCTGAACAG
>JANRGW010001745.1:0-14474 GCA_024733675.1 Psilopsiagon aymara | reverse complement strand
ATCCCTAGCCAAGTTTAATTCTAAGTGGACCTTAGCTTTCCTAACCTGGTCCCTAGCTTCCCAGACAACATCCCTGTATTCTTCCCAGGCCACCTGCCATACCAGCAGTCAACAAATTGTTAACATAATTCTGACCTAGCTAACACCAGTGCCTGTGCCAGTGTTTGAAGAGTTCTGATTTCCTTTTCAAGAGAGTACTCCTCATTAAACGGCTGCTACATTACCTGATTAGGCTCAGACAATATCATAAAGCTCATAATTTATCTGTCATGGCATATTAATGAAGGCTCTTGGTCATTTTTTTCTCCTTTTATGGCTCGAGTTCTAAGAGAGGTAAATTAAGTCTCTCACAAAACACAGATTTCACCAACCTTTTCTTTCTTACCTCAAGCCAAAGGTGCTTATCATGTCCCACCAGTTCTTGTGCAACAGCAAACACCCCACAACAGCTCTTGACCCTCTCAACCAAACAATCAAAATAATGGTGTGGCCAAAATCTGTATTACAAATCTCAGTGATGAGACTTTTTATGAGCAGATCTGAGTTCTACAGCCAGTTGATGTTTGCTGGGGCTGGGCACGACCAGACAGACTGCTGTCCATCAGAAGAGCAGGATATCAGCATCCTTGGCTGGCCCACTTGCTCCAAGTAGCCAGAAATTCAGATTATCCAACTGCTGCCCAGCACCAGAGTTACACTGGAAATATGCAGGAGGCACATATGAGCCCAGAACTGGGAGATAGCTCCTTCAACTCTACCCATGAAATCCCTCTTTTTGGTTTGGTTTGGTTTAGAGGTTGACAAGTCCAGTTCTGTGTGTGCCCTCCATGTAGCAACACCCTGTTCTACAGTGCTAGAGAACAGGGGCAGGCAAAGCACAAGCAAAGGCACTACAAAGCTAGTTTTGAGGTTAGTAAGGTTTTTTTTTTTGTTTTCTTTCTTGTCAAATCTTCTCTTGTCTAGCTGTACTACATGAATCATTTATGAACATAGCCATAAGAGCATGGCAAAATAGTCAGACAATATTAAAATCTCTGTCTTCTGCAAATCTGGGAACCAGCAAAGTGCTGGGGATAGGCCCAGGAAGGGTTGCCAACTTAGCACCACTCACAGCTACAGCTTCCGCTTGAATCTCTGTGTATCCTTTACATACTCCGATTGGAGAATGCAAAGCAGAGATGGGGCTGAAATAAGCTGAAATGGGGCATATTTGCTTTATATTTCATGTTCATTGAAGGTTCCTAGAGGAGTGCTGGAATGCAGGGAAGACCTACAGACATCTCCATGAACCAAACTGCACTTTTATTCCAGGCAGCCCCACAGGCAGGGAATGCATGCTTGCACTGTGCTGCACGTGTGAGGAGTTACAGAGGGTGCTGGCACCCAGCCCATAGAGCTGCAAAACAGTTGTCATGACTTCTTTGTCTCAAAAATTTCCAGCAATATTTTAGTAAGATCTCTTTCACTCCTGGGTGTGCCTTGGGCTTGAGACTGCTCCATTTACAGTCCCGCAAGGAGGTGGGCAAATGAGGTCCCTTAATTGCTGCTATTTATATCTTCTGTCTCACAGCCCTGTGGCTAGCACCACTGTGCAGCTCTTGGGCTGAAGGCATAGAGTTGAAGGGAACTGGGGTTAACGCGTCCAGGCTGGAGCTGAGGCATTCGCTGCCTGGCCTGCGGCACATTGCTTTTATCTTAGCACAACTTTCAAGTTCATTTTTGCACATAGCTGCTATTTCCATTTCAGCCTTGACACCAACTGAATAACCTTTAAGCAAATGCTTTTGGGAAGTTTATGAAAGGGGGCTGCTACTGGAGGTATATCAATTCATATTTACATTATGGGATGTCACACTTGTAGATCATATCAACAATATGTTTCTCTGCATTTCATCACTTGCATCAAATAAATGGAGTCTTTCAGAATATGTTTCAGCCTGTGATTAAGTTTTTCAGTTTATCTGTCACTGGAATGGACAGGAGATTGATGTGCTCTGTTGTGTCTGAAGCTGCTTATCCATGGGATGAGCATACCAGGGAGCCTTGGTTTGTAATTCGAGACTGCCTTGAGAGATCAGAAGTTGAAAACATCACAAAGTGAAAGTTTGGAATTCAAATAATAAGTAAAATTCCCGAATAAATGGGAATTCTGCATTCTGTATGTTAACATTGGTATATCTGTGCATATGGTGCTGTGATTTCTGCAATAAGAAATCTGCCAGAAGTTTTTTCAAGGTATCAGAGTTTGTCCCTGACACGTTTGTACTTTTAATTGGAAATCCTCTGTCCCTGTAAGAGGATCCCTGGTTCTCCATCAAAGCTGATTAATTACTCCGCACTGGGGAGATGGCAGCGATAAACTTTTTGAAGATGACAGTTAATACATTTTCTTGGTTTCAACCAGTCTTATTCAGCCTGGGATACCAAATTAATCTGAACTAAACATTCACTTTTATGGTCACAATTTCAACATCCATTTGAAGAAAAAGAACCCTAATAAGAAATAAGTTAATCCTACAGTCTCTTACCTCCTGAGGCCTCTCAGAGTCAATTCCCACAGTATCCTTATTAGTGCTATATTCATCTGCTGGAGGAAGTCTTAATTTACATATCTGTGTTGCCACAGAGTGATATAACTATGGGGTTTCTCTCCCTCTTCCTTCATATGGGAGGAAGCCATAAATAATGGTGCAGTAAAGAATTCCCTTGTTTTGTTATCTTCTTGTTCATTTTATGGCCTCAACAAGAATTGCTGCTTGCTATTAGGAAGAATTAAATATTTTACTAAAAAAAGCCGGAATCTTCATCTTCACTTTATGTCTTTGTAGTCATTATTTGGAATATGTTTCCCTGAAATAACTAGTTGCAAAAACTGATGTTTGAGACATTGCTCTGTGGTAAACTGGATGCTAGATGCTGTACAATGAGGATCAAGTAAAATGAGATCTTTGGGTGTGATTGCAGCTACCTTTTCACCTCTAGAGTTGCAAATTAAAAGTATTTTAATTCTGAAATTGTGCTGTGTAGGACTTTGGCATTGTCCAAGTTGGTTGTACTATTTCCTAGGAGAATAGAAAGGTTTCCACTTGAAAGGCTGTTGTTATCAAGTGTTTGGTTGTAAATTACCAAGAGTTCTGTCATTTTATAAAAATGGGAGGAAGTAAAGGTGTAAATAGAGTCCAACTTGGACTATTATCAGGTGCTTCTGCACTTTTATACATTCAGAAAGGATTTCGTTTAGCAAAGGTGGAAGGAAAATTAAGTTAATTATTGTATTTGGTTTCCAAACTGTGTTTTAGTGTAAATCCAGGACTAAGTCTACTTCAGCTGAAAGCATAAAGTTCAGGTTTCATAAGCAGCTATGAATGCAAATGGTGAAGAAGTAATAAAATAAACTTATTAAATAAATGATAAAATCCCATACTTGACCCCTGGAGAGGCAGGAGATGCTGGATGAGGTACTCAACCCTCTTGACATGCAAATCAACACCAAGTCCTCACTGCTGTCAATGCAAGCACACCTGTGGAACAGAAATTTGCTCACACTGCTGTAGGTATCCATCAGGTCATTTTGCCAATGTAATTGATGCATCTCTGAGTTTTATTAAGTAGCTACTCCTTTTTCTAAAGCTAATAGTGGGGTCAGTTCAATGCCCACTCTGGGTATTTGCCGGAGCCTCTCCTGCCTCACAGTTACAGATGTCTGCAACATTAATTTAGTTCAGTAAATTCTCATAGTGGGTTCAAACTGGAGTCAGGGCTTATGTCTGCCTTCTGCTTTCAAGCACTGTCTATAAAAATACTTATGCTGTCCACTTAAAAGAGCTACATGATAGGGATACATTACTATCTGGCTGGTCTTCCCCAGAAGTGGAGAGGGGAAGGACGCGCTTGTTTGAATACACTCACTCATGCCTGCACTGTGGTTTTTATTTAAAATACAACAGAAAAATACAGCTTCAAAAGTGGCAAAAATACCTAATATAATTGCTAATTTATATTGACAAATGTGCTCTACCAATGTTGGGGAACATCCGATACACTGTTCAAGTATGATGCACAGGACTGTAGGATACCAAGCCTGCTGGGAAACAATGTCTGAGCCTGAGACTGAAGAGGACGGTACTTTCTAGATCTGTAAGGCAAAATCTGACCCAGAAGATTTGTATTTTTTCACAAAGCCAAAATACTTCAGGCCTTTAAAGCTGGTGCTATAGCATCAGAACACCAGCGTATCTTCTCCTCAGGGGCTTTTGCCTGTTGCCCTGTGTTGACGTGATACAACTCTCACCCTCTGGTCCCTGTAAGATGTCAAAAAGCTTAACCTGCGTCAGAACAGCTGCAGTGGGCTGATGCAAAGCAAATTCATCCTGAGGGTTGGGGGAGACGAGTTCTTGTTTCCTTTATTGCCTTCTCATCCTGCGCAAGTGCACACTAGAGGAACACAGCTCAGGCAGTGTGCTTCTGCAAGCTGTGTGCAGGACCATGCAATGCACTGTGGCTGATGACAGCTGGCCCTGGGCCAAATTGAAGTGTAGCCTTAAGTTAACTTGGGGGTTGGATAATACATCAGGCAGAATGCCTGCATCCTGCAAGATTAACATTGAGATACAGTAAGTACAAACCACTATCGAGATACGCTGATAACTTCATTTCATGGGGACCACATTTGTGGTGAGTAACAGATTTAATATCTACTTCTACTCAATCATGTGGTTGTCCCACTCACAAAAGTGACAAGACCTGTGTGGTTTTCTCTCTTGATTTATTTAAATTCTTTGTGAATGTAGCTCCATTTTTGTTTTGTCCAAAACCAAATTACAACAGCTTTTTGGGGAAGGAACAATGGCAATGCAAAGTGTACAACATGGTGCAACAATTTAGGAAAGGAAACTAATGAAGCTAGATCTATCAACAGCTAAAATTTCATGCAAACAAGGCAAATAGGGATGTTTGGGCAACATTAAATCTGGAAATTGTATTTTTGATGTGTGGATCTTCATAATTGCTTCTTTCTGTGGATCACATGGACCAGAAGCTCTGATTTCTGTGGAACCAATGCCTCTTTCTTTGCCCTGAGCATGGCAGTTGTTCAGTTCAGAGTTTCTGCCATGAACACATCCTGCGGTGCAAAAGCCTTTGAGCTATCTGTGTCTATCTCCAGTACTAACAGCGAGCTGAGCTTTAGCTTTTCCCTCTTATCTGACACTTGAATTTGGGCTCAAATATGCATTATAGCCTTTTAAGAAGCAGCTATTACCTGACACATGTAAGGGAAGCAGAAAGAGACAAGTGATATTTGAAGATACCAGAAAAGAATCAAAGAACTCAAATTGTTGTGTATTTGGGTATTTCCCCGGCTTTCTCTAACTTATTTCCTATAAAAGGACATTAATCTGGGCAAAGCAGAGAAAAAAAAAATAAAGTGCCTTGTGGTGTATATAACCCCTCTGAGGACAAGGAGGGAGAGCATCCCGAAGCCAACAGCCTGATCAGGCAAAGCCTTCAGCTTGTATCTGAAAGGTAAATATGTAATGGGAAGGAAAGAGTAAGTCAAACGCTTAACGTTTTCACAATATTTTGAGGGACTCAGGGTGTGTAGGGGGGGGACAATATCTAAAGTGAATTGTAGATTCCTTGCAGAATATCCAACAGCTCCCCTGTAGTTTCACACTCTTTTCCTGAAGGGGTGAAATGAAATCCAGTCCTTGATTCAGCGTTTCCTTTGATCTTTGGATATGTGGCCATTGATCATAGCAATTTCACATGAAAAGAATCCTTTGGATAAGCTCATTTCAGGTACTGAGGGCTGTAAATGTACTACAGACCAAACACTCATGTTTCACTTGTAGTGTTTAAACTCATATTCAGCAGGGTTCAAAAATATTTTTATAAAAGGAAACAAACTGTTTTATACTTCTGATGTAATGAATTTCTGAAAGAGTCTTTTCTAGTTATGTTTTGGTTACAGGAGGACATCCCACTACACAATACATCAGAAATTTTGTACAAATAGGACAGGAAAAGAGGGATAAAGCACAAAAAATGCCAGTGCATTAACATATATGCAAGTGTATTTGCATCCACTTGCAGGCATCCAATAAATGTCTAAGTCATACAGCAGTCCGGATATTGCTCTGTGTTAATCTTGCTTTCTTCTCAGAAGATAACAGTACCTGGAATTTCACGCAGGTGCCATTTTTCCTGTATGCATTTTATGAGACCAGTTGAGGTCAGACACCTGACATAGCTAGTCATATTACCACTTGTATGCGTCTTTGTATCTTCATTTAAAATACATTATCTGACTCTTCACTTACATTGTGATTATCAGCAACTTCAGACAAGATGAGAGGCTATCCAGAGGCGAAGTTCCATCATGTTCAGGAGGGTGTAGCTGTAGCCTCCCCCAGGTAAAGGGCTACCTGTGTCTTTAATCTGAACTGTGATCTGGAGTTTCTTGAAGTTGTTCAGCTCTCCTCCTGTATTGCAATTTGTACTCATTTGCTGTCCTGATGGTGACTTCTTTCGCAGGAAGAAGATTGATCCAAACTTGGAATGGCAATAGTCATGGGGAAGCTGTGTGCAGTTGTTAGAACAGGCAGTGGAGGGGACATCTAAGTTCTTACCCAGGTTTCAGCCATAAGTTTCCCATCTTCTTTTCCTATCCTTAACTTGCCTATTAGCATATTCATTAAATGTGTTGTGGTGGGCATGCTGACAGCAGTGCTCTCACGCCAGGCTTGAAATCTTGAAGCCTGTATGAGTTCAGATTAGATTATAAATTAAAACCTGAGGCTACTGTCTTTGAAAAATTCATTGAGTTTCAAATGTCTCTGGGGTGAAGCTGTGTTAACATACTGGGTTTTGTTTTGCGGTTGTGCAAAGATACCATTATTCAATAGCTTATGTGCAGAGCAAAGGACCTCTCTTTTTCTAACAAAATTGCAGCCTGAATTATATACACTGACATCCTGCTGGTCCCCACAATAGCAGATCAGTGAGTGGATCAGGTAGGAAAACAGTATTCGCAAATCATGGAGAACCACAGCTCCCAAGCTTCAGGCATCTCTGTTGTGCTGCATGACTTCACCTTCTAAGACCACAGCACAATACCTTTCAGTGATATTTGTGTTTCTTTTGTTAAGTGTTTTGGTAGTAGTAAAAATTTCTGAAACTTTTGATCCTGACACCAAACTCTGGAGAAGAAACTAGAATAATAGAGCAAATAGGCAAAGTTTCCCGAATCTATGAGTCCCTTGGCTCTGGGTTAGCGTGAAGGGCAGGAGTCGTGCTAGTAGCAACTCTGAGTGTGTTGGCAACTAGGTTTATATCTTCCTATATTTCTGCAGTTCTTAAACATGCAAGAAGATAGATGCTATGCTCTCTCAGAGTGGGAATAGCTTTTTCCTTGGGGATATAAAATGGAGCACAGCACAGCAGCAAGCCTATACCTGCTCTCCATCAAGGTGTGCCAACAAGGACATGGTGCCCTGCAGTGTTATCCCATCTGGACACCACCGTGTTGTGCTGGCAGGACCTCAAGGCTCAATCTTCCCCTTTCAATAGAAGGAGTCAGCCTGTCTGCAGGAGATGCCACAGCTCATGGGCTGACAAAGTTAACTTTGTATTTGATGGGATGTTTCATTTGCTGGTAGAATTGTCTCTGGAGTGCTGACAAATGAGCTTGACAGAATGTAGTTGCTTTATGAAGAAACATAAACCAATCCAATTTTAAAATAGAACAGAACAACTTGAAATCATGCTTATTTACTGTGTCAACACTGACCACAACTAATGAGACATTCTTCACTTTGGGGAAATACAAAGTTATGGATAGATAGGGAGATATTCTGCTTGGTTCAATGGTTCCAGGCAAACATCATGGTGGTAAGTAACTTTCATTTTTACAGTGATACTGAATTAGTGCTCTTCAGAGAACTGCTGGAGAAATTCAAATTAGAAAATAATCAAGAGCCTTGGTAATGTGTACATATGGTAATATATAATGTGTTACACAATTAAGTCAATGTTAGTTCAAGGAAAATCTTTGAAAATCACTCACTGCTAATGCAGCACCAGATTGTGGCACCTCATAGCCCCCAGTCCAGCCTCAGACCTCTGTATCACAATATTAATTTAAACTTGCACAACTTCTAGCTAGATACAAAAGACAAAAAGATTTTTCTTCACACAGAAGAATGCTACAATTCTTTGTGCATTTTCTTAACCCAAAGCAGTTATAAATCCCTCAGCTCTCTGGTGAATACCTAAAGAGAAGCCGGATACAACCCCTGTAGCATACAGAGGGGAACCCATGCTTGCCCAGAGCATCCACCCCGAGTTCAGGTCCTTCAGCATCACCATGGGTGCTGAGAGGAGGCAGATGGAGGCCAGGAGTGAACCCTGCAGCATCTCAGGTTTGCCCCTACCTGACTGCTCACTGCAGATAGGCAGTCTGTGAGTAGAAAACACATGTTCTGGGGCAGAAAGAACAGTTTTAAAGTAATGATGAGAACAAACTGTGCCGGATGGTGCAATACTGCAGTGATCTTCCTGTGGGTCAAAGGCAAATATTCAATCATACCTTAAAACTTGTCCAGACTGATTTGAAAAATAAGTTTAACTCTAGGACTGTACTCTTTTTCTCTCTTTCAGCTGCAGAGGTTTTGTGATTTGTACTAACCTTGAAAACACAAAACAAAATATGCGCTAATGATATTCCCATCTCCCAGCTGGTGCTGGCAACTCTTTTACTGCTCTGCAGGACAAGTGCAAGTACAAATGCAAATACCAGATCCTTGTTGAGAGCAGAGTGTCCCACATTTCAGTCTAACCATTCGAACTACAAGACATGTAATAAAACAGTTTCTGCTCTGAATGAATAATTGAGCTGCTTCTGTGGGGAGGCCTCTAAAGAGCCATGTAGCAGAATGTTTTTTAAGGCACTTATGAAAGCCGTCCCACCTGGAAACCATCCCACACACAGAGCCCACATTGCTCTTCCTCTCAGCCTGGTTTAATTGCTTGTTCCATGTCTGTACCTAAGCTGAATAGTGAAGAAATAAGCTAGGCTACATGAAATGCTGCAATTATTTTTAAGGTAGAGTGAGACTTCCAAAATCATGAAGCTCCATGAATGTCTCTGGGCAGGATATGTTGGTTTGGGTTTTTTTTAGAATGCCTTCTATATATCAGAATTTCTTCCAAGGATATGAAAGAGAATTTAAGAGCACCTTTATGCTTGGTTCTTGAAGCTACTATGTAGCATATAAACTTCATTGCTACATCCTCCAGTCATACAGCAGGGGCTGTGGTTCCTTGCAGAGGGTCCATACTGTTGGGACACTCATCCCAGAAAATTCCTGTTTAGTCAGGCAACACCCTGCCAGCCATCTGCTCTGAGCCATAGGTACAGGCTACCACAGAGAATAACTTTCACATTCTGAAAAACATTTGAAGATGCAAAAATCTCCCCCTTTTTGTGAAATAAGAGAGCAATAACAGCAACAAAACCAACCAATAATACTACTAATACTATTAATACTGCTACTGACAACAATAATGATGTTGACAGTATGTGACATATCAACATTTCCTAGTGTAAGATGTTTTGTTAGAAAACTCCAATCAACTGGAGGTTTACCACAAGTATCATAATAGTGGTTGAATGTCTCTTGGTGCATTAGGCAGCTTGAATAACATGACCTCCTATTCCCATTTCAGCAAGTAAGCTATAAGGTTCAGTCTACCCAACTTTTAACAATATTTGCACCAAAGTTAGAATCAGAGAAGATAAGTAAGTCCCTCTGAAAGCCTCCAAATATTTTATTTCCTGAAATATAGACACTTAGGTAGACAGGGATATTTCACTGTGTCCTTGGAGGACATCTGTTAGCTTCCAAGGACTACAGGGGAAACCAGAGCAATCAATTCAGAGAGTCAAATTCCACCATTTTTCTGAAACGCATATATATAATAAGTCCTACCTGATACCAGTGGTGCTTTTTCATTCTAGCAATATATAAGTTTTGGTAGATGAAATGTTCCGTATCAGGAATGAAGGCAAGGAGTTTAGCAGTGGCTTGCAGCTCTAGTAGGTATTCAGCTCACATCACGTATCTGATTCCTGAAAAAGATTTTGTCACTTGCTCGACTGATTTAAACTCGTGTGGCTAGCTTCTGCCTGAGGAGCAGAGTTTTCAACCATGTTCTTTGTCTCAAAGCTTTAGGTTATCTTTGATATATTCCAGGCCCAAACCACTCCGTTCCACATTAAGGGAATGGAGACCTCGATTCTTCTACTTTGGATCTTGGTAGTTGTGTTGGCCATAAATGAGGAAAATGATGTTCTTCTGAAGAAGAGGACACTGCTAGAGTACTGTTGACTTTTTTTTCTGAAGTGTTTACATGTTTCTTTTTAGTATGCAATTTTCATACCTGAGCTGTCCAAACTATTCAGACTGCAAGTTTTTCATCTGTGGCACACTGTGCATCCCTCTATGTTATAAATAATTATAACACTTAAGCCACATGAAAGGGGAAATGAAGTCAATGTATTGTTGTATTATTCATGTTATATGCTGTGACTTTGTATTACTTTGTCTTTGGGGCTTTTAAAAGTGATTTTTTTATGGTTGATTAGAAGGGTAAAAAAATGAACAAGCTAAATCTGAACTAAACAATAAATGCTGGAGATGGAACAAATATCCCCTACTAATACTCAGCTATTTCACTCTTCAGGAAGATACTGTCCTATCCTTTCTTTCAAATCCCTAACTTTCTGATAGGCATACTAATGTGTTTTTGACACAATATGTGTAACCTCCAGAGGAGAGCGCTTTGAAAGGAGAATTGCTTTCTTCTAGAGGAAACGCTGATTTGTTGGAACCATGCATTGTACATCAGGACTGGACCTTCTGGGAGTGTTGCTAACTCACAGCAGAATGGAGGGGTACCTGAATTACTGTCATGCTTGTGGTTATTTGAGAATACAATAACTACCCACCATGTAAATAGAAACCACTTTTGAAAGAAAAAAGAAACCAAGCATTCCTAGGAGCAACACAGGAATTGAATATGCTCTTCCCCATTCTCATTGTTATCATCTGATTTAGATGAAGCAGTTGCTTCCTTTCTTTATGGTTCACTGGTTATTATAAAATTTCCGCCCAGGAAAAACTCCTATTGAGCTTTTTCTTATTTCAGCTTGATCCAAAGTTCAAAGGATTCAGTAGAGAATCCCTCCATTACCTTCCATAGCATTGTCTTAATCTCTTAGGTCTTTGTTTGGCCTTTAAGCATTTTCTGTTTTGAAGTGCTAGGGAAGCTTCTTGCTAATTTTTTAATTCTAAGTCACCAGCAGACATTGGTATTACTCGCCAGCCTTTTTCCTTTTCCATAATTGAAGTTACTAGGTCAGACTGTAGAATTTGGGGATGACCCATTAATGCTGTATAAACAGTCAAATTTTTTTTTTTTTTTTTTTTGATGCTAAGTCACCATTTAATGTTTTTAGGCATGGTATAATTGGGAATTCCTCCTTTCAACTCCATTATTGCTCTACTCGCAGTGCAAGATACAGGGTTTCGTTACATCATATCACGCAGAGAAATACTGGGGGTGTTTATATATTGACCACAGCTCCTAGATAGTGCAGGATTAGAGAACAGACCAGGTTCACTCTAGTGACATTACAAAAGATCTCTGTGTTGCTACATTTAAAATTTGAGCTCATTGAGTTCCTGAACACAGGAATAGGGGTAAGCAGAAGGTAGCATATTAAGAGAGTAGAGAAGAAATACATAATACTCTATTTATTTTAAAGGTGTCACTTTTTCAGTTAGCAAATTTCCCATGAAAGAGGGTATGATTTTTCTTGATCAATGCATCAATTTCAGGGAGTAGTCTTTTGTCATCTTCAGCTTATTCATGGAGTTTATTTTAATAGAGATTTGGACAAGTTTGGCCACATTGTCAGCAGGTCCTGGACTGCATAAGGTTGTCAAAGGCTGCAAACTGAACAAAGGGATATTCCTTACCATATGACGTTGTGCTCAGCAATAAAAACTGAGGGAAAAGAGGAGGAACAGGCATTCATAACAAAGGTATTTGCCTTCTGAAGCAACCACTGCATGTACTGAGGCCCAGCTTCCCAGCAGGTTTTGTTTTTCTTTGTTAAACTGCCTTTATTTTGACACATGATTTTTTCATCTTATTTTCTGTCCTTGTCCTGCTGAGAAGGTGGAGTGAGAGAGCACCTTTGTGGGCACTTCAAGGCCTGCCAAGGTCAACTCAGCACATGGCCATATTAAAAATACTTTACACGGGACAAAATTACATCAATAACAGATTTCTGCTTTCAGGGAGCTTCAGGTGAATGTACAAAATGTGCTTTTGATTTACTTATTTTCTGTAGTTTGTCTATTGCTTTATGATTAAATATATCTGATTAGCAGTATTCATGCTTAGTTACCTTTTAGCTTGTGTGACTTGCAAACTCCCCGGTTAACACCACATTTTTCATCGCAAAGTAACACTATGACGTGATCTGACATCTCTTGTGTACTTCAGCATTCTTTCTTTTTTATTTGTGGAGAAAAAGCTGCAGACACTAAACCATAAACTTTCTTTGCTAAGGCATGCAGTGGAGAACAGAGCATAAAGAAGATCCAGAATATATAAAAAAATCAGGATATAACATTGTGTCCAATGAAAAATTGCACAGAGCAAGATATATTACAGAGAACCTTCTATTGAAGCACACACAGATTCAACAGATTTCAGTGCTGGGAACTGAAATATTCTGTTTCAGGGATTGAACAATGTAGTTCTGGACTGCAAAAGGTTTGCAGCAGGTATCTGAAACAGAAAAGAGATTCTATTAAGTGCACAGGAATGCAGTCCTGTGGACCATGGGAGGATAAATAAAGATTTTCCAAAAGTTCACTGGTGAATTTTTCATTATGTGTGGGTTTTTTTTTTACTCTGCTTGACTAAGCAAATTTTGAGGTTAATTGCATCTCACTGCATCTGAATTTTTTACATCCATCCAGACCTCTATTAATGCTTTTGATTTTCTGGAGCCTGTACTGTGGTTCCATTTACAAGGGACTACCAATTGTTTACCAGCAGCAGCACCACACTTTGCAGGTAGATCCTTCAGAGAAGCCTCATATGAGTATGGCACTTCTCAATGTGAATAACGATATCAGGCTTTGCCTGCACCGTGATAGAAATAAGGCATTCTGCTGACCCCATAGTAAGTTAATAATTCAATTACACAAAAGCAAAGCAGAAACATGCTTCACAAAGTCTACATTAAAAAAAAAAATCCAAAATCAAACACAAAAATCCCCCTAAACAACACAAAAAAATAAATCCCCACATAGTAGCTTGAGAAAAGCCTACCTCTAAATAAGCATATTGCGTAAGATCCTTTCCTCCAGCACTGACTCAAACCAATAAAGATCTCATGTCTTGTTAATAGTTCTGCCTTTAGGGGAGTGAATTGAAAACTACCCAAAGAAGAATAAAGCTTATGGGAAGTTCCTTTCAGGCTTATGGATTCTGGAGGCCTTCAGCCTCAAATATTTTTTCCCCTCAAATATTTTCTTAAGTATTTACATAAAGGGTTGTCAGATCAGCAATATACACTATCTGTTACACACAAATAGAGTCTATCAACAATGCCACCAGCAATAAGGCCAGAACACAGCTGCTCAGGGCCCCTTAGCTTTTGCTACTGCATCCATCTCCTCTATCTCGCTTTTTATTTACCCAACTCCTCAGCACTTTCACATGGATGAGTATAACACATCTGTTTATTACTGCCCATACTCTATATGTCTGACACTGTATACAAGGATTTGTGTTCTCATAAGAGAAGAATCAATGCATTAGACTAACCCGATTCAGTAGTCACAAGTCTTATCTCCCAGGTTGTCTGGAGAAAACACAAACAGCTTTTACTAAGCTTGCACATGGTGATACTCAGGTTTAATTTGCAAGTAACTGACAAAGTGCCATATTATGAAGGCTGAAACACAGGCAGGGCTTTGCATAAGGCTGGATATTTATAACACCTTTGGAAATGATTCCTTTGTTTTACTAATGATTGCAGAGGTATTTCCAAGACTGGATGAAGACATATTTGAAAAGCTTTGTTTACACTGCAGAGGCTGACAGTCCTCCCTCGGACACTGCAAAAAAGCTGCCTTTAATAACCAGTGCCTCAACTATTTCCTTCAACAAAGAGCATCAGAAAGATGACCTCTTCGAAGAAAAAGATCTATTTCCACACTACATCTCATGAAGTACTAAGCTGTGGATGCTAATGTGTAGTTCAAAGGCATTATTGTCATATTCCAAAGAGGTGTACTTAGAATTGTAGAATCATAGAATAGTTAGGGTTGGAAAGGACCTTAAGATCATCCAGTTCCAACCCCCCTGCCATGCCCAGGGACACCTCACAC
>JANRGW010001743.1:0-10548 GCA_024733675.1 Psilopsiagon aymara | reverse complement strand
CCCCGCCCATGGCGCACCCTCCCCTCAGCAGAGCAGTGCGGGCGCTCTCTGCACCGCATCCTCCCCTCTCATCGGCTTTGTCTGTGTGCCTACGCTGCTATCTCCGGGGCAGCCAGAGCAGAGCTCCCAGGCTGGACCCTGTTCATGAGGCGAATGCTCACCATCCCACTCGAACTGCCGCGCAAACTGCTTCGAACCCGCCCTGTTCGCCGCTCTCGCTGTGGCAGTTTTTACCCAGTCTTGGCTGGTGCCGCCTCTCCTGGCACCGTTCCCTGTGAGTCAGCGCCTCGCGTCCGCTGAGCCGCCGGCCTCTGGGCAACTCCTGTCGAGGTCTTGAGGCTTCCTCAGTGCCTGTTGGTGCTCCGAGTTGAAGCTCCTAGACGCCGAGCCTCCCCCCGATCCGGCCCTGAAGGCCTCCCCTCTCGAGCTTGTCAGTAATATTAGGCTGCACAGTGAGCTGCGGAGCTAGCCATAGACCATCAGCCAGCTAATTAATGAAAAAATGTGAGAAGTAGAGAGCACTTAATTCTGATTTTGCAAAAGAAACACAGAAAGAAAAAAAATAAGAAAAATGTTAACGTAAACTGTTTCAAAAGTCTCAGGATGTTTGAAAACATGCTTTTGCACCACACTGTACACGATAGTGTATACTGAGGCTTGAATTATGCAAAATTACTTAGACAAGAAATACTGCATAAAATGGACATAATTAAAGAATTCTGTAATGAGATCCTTTCTTATTATGCTTGTCTAATACACTTTCTTCCTCTACACATAAAATGTAAATCTACTTTCCACGCATGCTGGATTCTAATAGATCTCAGAAGGGTTTCAAAGACTGAAGTCATCCTAACAAGGAATGCAGTTCTACACTTGCCTGGACTTTGGGCTCTTCCCATACCTTTTATTTTGAGCAGAGCTCCTGACTCTCTCAGCTGCTATATGGCTAAAGGAATTGCAGAAAATTGCAGTTTTTTTCATTTTGCCGGGGGGGGGGGGGAAGCAAGCTATCAAAGCTAGGTAGTAAGTTCAGCTTCCAGCCCATCACCCACGATAATACTTTCAGGTATCTTGGTATCTCCCCTAACAATAAAGTGAAATAATTCCTCTTCCCTGTATGTTCATACTGCAAAGCAGTCATCTCTATATTGTGTAATTGCTTCACAGCACAGGAAGGCAAAATTGCAGTATGGAAGGGACCTTACATGTTATTAACAGGAGAAATTGTATAAATAGGGTTTAGATAGCAGACAAACAAGAGCTATTAGTTTCATTAAGCAAGTAAAAAAGACAGTGTAACTTGTAAGAGAGATTATTTTCTTAAAAACAAAATCCGAATTGTGTTTAAAACATTTTGTTGTTTATCTAATTAGAATGAGTAGGACAAGTTATTTTGCTCATTTCTATTATTGTTTTTTCTGTTCATCATTAAATTGCTATGTTAGTAGCAATTAGTAGAGACAGACATGTTTTATTAACCAAAAGGTTTTTAATGGAAAAATATTATTTTAATAACGTATTTTCCTATGAAGGTGTGAGATGCCATAGGATAGCTGGTATCCAAATGTTGCTTAATATACACTCGAGAGAATGTTAGACTCAGGTCCCTGCTTTACCTGCCTCATTTTGCAGCTTTGTAGGTATCACCCAACCACTGACAGTCTCACTGTGATTTTGCTTGAGTATGTTTAAACACGGAGATATATACTGCAGAGAACCAGAAAACTCTGTATCAAGAAAATATAGGATATAGAGATTGTCACAGACTCTCATTCAAACATCAATATGTAAGTCTGAAGAATGTCACAGCATATTTTGTACATTTAATTTGCATTAATATATTGGCCACATGTTTTTATCAATTATTAATTACTAAATCAACTTTTTGTTGTTAATGAACTGGAGTTACACAATCACTTTGACATCTGAATGATTAATTACCTGTCCTTTTTCATGTAGGCTTTTTCTGACCTATTATCTATCCTCGCTCAATGAAATGATCTGGCTCAAAAATGAAAAGTAATTGAATGAATCTTGGATGTATATATCTGTTTATATTCCTATCTGTTTTTTATCTATATTTATATCTAACAGTGGTAGATTTTAATAATTAATAATTTTTTTAAAGTGCAGAATACCCACTTTTGTGTTATTAAGCATGTCTCTACATTCTGAGCTTATGCAGCTATTTATCTGAGATTGAAATAAACAGGATGACTACCTAAAACCAATTGGGGCATGGTATTTCACAGATATAAGTAAATACTGTTATGAGAACTTACATTGCAGAAAAATGCCATTATCTCTTAAACACACAGAGAAAATATGTCAGGGCAAGAAACCTGCATCAACAGATGGTTCATTATTTTTTTGTTTGTGTGCACTGCACATGTGTGTGCATAAATTCAAATTTAAAGCCACATGGATTTTTTTTTAATTGAAATAATTTTAAATGCAACTGAAGTTTTTGCTATATCATGATAATTCAGCTGAAGATTTTTAAATGAATACCTTCTCATGAAGAGAATTTCTGACCAGATCTCAAGAAGCATGTAGCATTCCAGAACAGTCAGCATTAACAAGTATATGTTGTATCCATGTTCCCCTTATTCAGATCAGTGATCAGTGTATCAGATGAATTCCAAATTACCATATCAGAGCTAGACTAAGGAAGTTGCTACCTCAATTTGCTTCTTTCTTTTTTTATGAGCTTGGTAACATATTTTTGCAAAATAGATAGCATCTTTACATTTCTAACAATTTCACAAGCTAGAAAACTTGGGGAAGTATTTTGTACAAACTCGGTTCTCATTCTTCCCATTGAATGTCTTTAAATGCTGGTCTGACAGATGTTGAAGCTCAAATCTGTTTCCTGAATAAATATCCATTACTAAACAGTAGTCTTGGATAAAGAAGAAAGGAAGCACTACTTCCAAAGCTTTTGCATGTCTTTAAAGTGAAAGCCAAACAAGAAGCTTTCAGGGCAAGATATGCTAAATGTTGATTAGACAATGTCCTGGGTTCAGCAGTAGCAGTCATTTTTCTCCTTAGTAGCTGGTGCAGTACTGTATTTTTGACTTTCAGCCTGGGAACAATGCTGGTAACAACGATGTTTTCAGTTGCTGCTCAGTAATGTTTAGTCTGACCAAGGACTTTCTGAGTCTCATGTTCTGCCAGGGAGGACAGATCTAACCAGAGTTTGTCTAATCATATTTGTGATAAGTATTCATTGTTTCACATTAATAATCATTCATCACAATTCTGATTTATTGGCTCTGAAAGTTGTTGCCCTTGATTTCACAGTTTCAGCATGTCATACCTTACTTACAGTAGGCATTTGCTGTGTTAGTGTTTATTGGCTGAGGGCCTTGGGCTAAGGTTCTTGTTTCATTGTACTTTACGATAATGACTTGTAATACAATAGAATCATTGATCATGAAACTGATCTGGCTTGTGTTCCCAGTGTGGTCACCACCTCTATACTTTGAGAAGTATATAATAGAAGTGTTTAGCAATGACACATATTTTTTCCCCTCCTCAGGTGGTCAACTCATGAAGGAGACATTCCCTTACACTTCCAGCCCCTCTTCTCCACCCCCCTACCCCCGGCTGTTTACAGCATCATTTGAGAATTCTGAAGGTTGTGAATGGCCTTCGGATACCCTTGAGACCTGCTTGCTGATTGTGATGGGTGGTATCAGCAATGGAAGCAGAGCAACTGATAACACAGAGGTAAACCCATCTGGGCTGCTGCACTGTGGCAAGATATCACTGCCCAGGGGCAGAACCTGGTGGTGAAGGTACACCGTGTAGATGCTCACCTACCCAAGAGTCAGGCCACTAAGGAGCACCAGAACCACCAACAAGTGGAGAAAGCTGCTAAGACTGAAGTGGCTGAGATGGACTTAGATTGGCAACATAAGGGTGAATTATTTTTGGCACCGTGGGCCCATGACACTTCAGGCCATCAGAGCTGAGATGCAACATACAGATTGGTTCCTGATTGAGGGGTGGACTCAACAATGGACACTATTGCCCAAGTTATTCATGAGTGTGAAACATGTGCTGCAATTAAGTAAGCTAAATGGTTAAAGCCTCTTTGGTATGGAGAACAATGGCTGAAGTACAAAAGTGTGCTTACCATGGTGGAAGCACCCACCGGATGGCTGGAAACATACACTGTGCCCCACGCCACTAACCAGAACACTATCCTGGCCTTGGAAAACAGATTTTGTGGCAACATGGCACCCCAGAGAGAATTGCGTCAGACAGTGGGACTTATTTCCAGAACAGCCTTATAGACATTTTGGCCAAAGAGCATGTCATTGAATGGGTATATCACATTTGGGATTGCTCTTGCTCAGGGACCCAGGTATACTTGGTGGGTAATGTGGGAAGATGGGGAAGTCCAATGTGTACTTCAAAGGGATTTCATTTTAGGGGAAAACAGCCAATGAATTCAGTTGTATGTTGTTGCCTGCTATGTAGCACTTTTTATAGTCCACCAACTAGATGTCTTCAGGTCACCAGCTACTGGCCCTGACTTCCCTCAGGCCATCTTCCCAACAAAGAATGAACTTTGATGAAACCAAATGAATTCTGCAGTAAAGTATCGATCAGCATCAGCAGGCGACAACCCAACACTGCACACAGCCTCTCTTCCTCTGAAAGACTGTTATAAGAGATGGAGCCCAACATCATGGACCAGATGGACTCAGCAGGATTATTGGGATTTATAGGGATTGGTCCATGCACTAAGGAATGATCTCTCTCTCTGTGGATGTATATATGTATATGTATGAGAGTGATGGCATATTGAAATTGTGGGATCTGAGCATGACATGAATGACATGGAATAAGGGGTGGATACTGTTCTGGGTTCAGCAGTAGCAGTCATTTCTCTCCGTCCTAGTAGCTGGTGCAGTGCTGTGGTTTTGACTTTCATCCTGGGAATAACGCTGATAACACCAATGTTTGTAGCTGCTGCTCAGTAATGTTTAGTCAGACCAAGGACTTTCTGAGCCTCATGCTCTGCCAGGGAGGAGGGGAGGCCGAGAGGAAGCAGAGACAGAACACCTGTCCCAAACTGACCAAAGAGGTATTCCAGACCACAGCTCATCATGCCCACTATACAAACTGGGGGCAGTTACCCGGTAGGGTTAGATCACTGCTGGTTTGGACTGGGTATTGGTAGGCAGGTGGTGAGCAGTTGTATTTTCTTCC
Source organism: Psilopsiagon aymara (assembly GCA_024733675.1). Lineage (NCBI taxonomy): Eukaryota > Metazoa > Chordata > Aves > Psittaciformes > Psittacidae > Psilopsiagon > Psilopsiagon aymara. Next base: position 5,325 of record JANRGW010001743.1, on the reverse strand, counting down.
CTTGTTACTTCCCTTATCATTATTATTATTGGTGGTAGCAGTAGCAATTTGCGTTATACCTTTGTTACTGAGCTGTTCTTATCTCAGCCTATGGGAGTTACATTCTTTTGATTCTCCTTTCCATCCCTCCAGGATCGTGGGGGAGGAAAGCGGAGGAAGTGAGAAAGAGACTGCATGGTGCTGAGTTACCAGCTGGGATTAATCCACGACAGATAAATATGAAGAAAGGTCTGCTTTTTCTACTTGATATGCAACTTGACATCTTCCGATCTTCATTCAGAGTTTTCATTCTGGGAGAGAGATGGGGATAAAATAAAAAGATGACACAAGAACACAATATTCCCCTCCACCCTGCAAGCTCAGATTTCTCAACAGCTGAGGATTTTATAACAAATTAATGCAGAGGAAAAGCCAAATCTAAAAAGCTTTGAATAAAACACCTTTCAAAGCAAGTTGACCATATCATTCTGACTTGTCCACCCTGGTTTTTTAAACATATCCTCATCAGCCTGCTGGAGTCTTGAGAAAGCCTATCCAATAAACTGAGTAATAAAATTTTTTATTATTCAATTTAATAATATTCAGATCCCAGATGGTGCCATAGCAAAAAGGAGTAGTTAAAACACAAAATCAACCCATAGATCTGAGAACAGAAAGAGCCTGACATTTTTCTTTTTAAGTAAATACCATATTTTAATTGCTACAGCCTCAAGGTAACCGTAAAGTCATGCACTGACAGCTCATGAGGATTTTATGAGGCTGTTTATTCTGTTGTTCGTCAAAAAAAGTTTGTTTAGCAACTGCTGCTTCTCCTGATGCTTGCTTCACCTGTAAGCAAGAAAGCATCATCCTAAATAAAGAAAAAGGTACAAAATATTTTAGCTGCAATGAAAAACCTAAGAAAAGAAAATTGGAATATACAATCAAAATGAAGTGTTACAGTACCAAAATAGATTCAGTATGAGTTGTTGCCTGCCTGTGCCAATCACCTTCCATTTTAATGTTATTTTTCTTCCACGTAAGAAAAAGGCGACACCTTCTTAACTGCAAAGATAGATTATGGGCACCTATCATCGTCTTTTATTTAAAATATGCAGTTTAAAATTTCATTATGCGCTTTTCAAACTAATACTAATTGTCCAATGTTTTATACAAATGATAGTATCTAGTCTAGTTGTATCTGATTGTTTTTCCCTAGTTGTTTCTATTTCCCACAGTTTAGACCTGTCGCTACTTAACAGAAGAAGTACTGTCCATACCTTTCCATTTCAAAAGATACAAGCTTCACCTCTCTTAACTATCTGAAACCACAGTCACTTTGAGACAGCAATCTGATATATTGCAATGGAGGGTATTTTCTGAGGCATAAAACCCCCAATTACATCCCATTTAGAGTCAATCAGAATTTGGAGCCTTTCATTTATTCCTTTATAATCTACTAATGTATATGCTTGGCATTATTAATTCACACCCTATTTAACCAACCCCACAGTGATCAATAAACCAGGTAGAATTGGTACACCCTGACTGTGTGGAATAGAGGGCATACTGTCCTTGGAATATGATAATCAAATATATGACTATATTTATGAAATAATGTATTTTACCTTTGGTTATTCTACCATCTTGGTCATGATACAGAAAGATATATAAGCACATGCTAGGATTTATATACATTTCTGTCATATTAAAGGCAATGAGGCATAAGCAAATTCTTAAATAAGGTTAAAGAGAAGTCAATGTATGAGGCTTCACTTTTTTAATTATTCTTTCAAAAATAAAAGAAAGAAAGAAATTTGCCAGACTTCAGAAAATTTTAGTGCTTGAAATGCCTGGGAGTTTTGAACTATTCATCTTAGATAAACCTGGGAGAAAAAAGAAAAAGGAAAAAGATAATTATTTACAATGATTAATGATGAAATCTGTCCATATTTGTACTATTCTATAATAGACTGCATAAAGGAAATAAAAACTTTGGCAGTACCTCTAAGTAGTATTTAAGAATATTCCAGCCCTTAGTTCAAGTTAAGACTATACTTATGTTAATTTAATATTTATTTAATTACATAATAAATTACTGCTTTAAAAATCATGAAAGCATTGAAATTGTAAAGAAGTGACTTGGTGATCTTTGCAAGAAACTTTTTGTTCTTCCTGAAGATAATTATTAACATTGTGAAACCCACAATCATTATTAAAAAGCAAGAGGCCTGGGATTTGTTTGTTGTTCCATTAACTTGGAAGAAAATTATATTATTACTCACTTGTGACTTCCCAGAGAATAACCACACCAGTGATGGGAAAGAGGGCATTGTGCAGTAGTAGCTGCAGGCATAAATTGTGGAAGCTCTTTGTCCCTGGGGAAAAAAAAAAAAAAATAAAAAAAGAAGAAAGGATCCCTTGAAAATGCACTTTTCTGCTTGTAAAAGGCATTAAAGATTTTGTACTGTGCTATAAATGGACATTGTTCTATAAGCTGTACCTCAATAAAATGACAATGATTGTCATGTCAAATCTCAACAGGCCACCTTTACTCATGTTTTCTGAAGAAATGTCACTGTAGCAGAATGAAACATATCCTTTAATATTACTTTCTTTGGTCTAGGCTTCAGTGAAATGCAACAGAAAGGTAAGAAATCCCTGCCTCTCGGTGGATTTGGTGTAGGCCAACCTCTCTCCTTTGCATCTTTTATCACCTGGGAGTTCTTCCAAGAAGAAAGAGATTATTTTTTGTTTCTGTTTCAGTCTTTGTCAGATGAGGAAAGATAAAATTAGATTAATATATATGCCTATCTTGTTGCTGTAGAGGGCTAGAGGTACTGCTGCAAGTCTTACATCACAGTTATTGTTCCTAGCAGATAAAAAAATTCATAGGTTTGTATGAATTACACAGTGGAGCTACACTGTTCCTCGGGGGCATGGCTAAGAACTGATGCAGCTCAACAGCTGTATGTCTCTACCAGGAGTATCTCAGCTCTAGGATTTCTGCAGAAGCAAAACAAACAGATAATTTGAAATTGTGTACAGAATTAAGTTGATAAATATTCTCAGTTTTGCTGTGAAATGCTTCTTTGCCAAAAATGTTGTATCTCCTAAAAAAAACTTGCTTTGAAGTCTTACAAGATAAAGAACTTATTTGTCTCCATCCTTGACAGATTACAAGGACTACAGAAGTCATGAAGTGGAAGTACTGGTCAAGACATTCAACTAGTTTTCTCTTTCCTTCTGTTTCATCTTCAACAATTTATTTTACAAAAAATGGGAACAACCTATTTTGATGTCATAAAGAAATTACTCCAGTTCGAATTTTCCATTTATTAAACATTTGCAGAAAAATGTTAGCCCTGATATGCAAATCCTAACTTGATGTTCTGTTCCAAAGGCTAATGGTAGAATAGGTTTGAGGAACAGGATCACCCTCTGCACTACAGAACAGTTAGTCTCTCTCATGCACACAGCAGGTATATCTATAAGCAGGAATGTGAGACGTTGTTCTAACTGCTCAGCATGTTTTGAAAATTGTCATGTGCATTAAGAACTGGGCAGTTTCTCTTTTTCAGGAGGAATTAAACAGATTATTTTCTTTCTTCTTTTTAACCTTTCCTCACCCTTTTTTTCTTCCCCCCAGAAGGACTTATAAATAGCATCCACAATCCACATGGCATGAATTGCAAATGTAATCACCAGCACGAATAAAGGTTAAAAAGCTCAGAAGTGCTGGGATCTGCTACTTTGACAAACAAAGGCTGCATTGCTCAGGGGGCAGAAAGCAAAGCAAAAGGTTTTGTTGCACTGTGGGAAAGTGCTGATCATTCTTTAAACTGATGGTAATACCATGAGCTGTATTAGAGAAGCCAGAAGACTTTTGGAAGTGCATAAATCCTGCCAATACTGAATCAAAGGTAGCCCTCTGTTCACCTTGTCATTTCATATGGCCAATTCTTCGTTTCAGCAGCTACTTACAGTTTGGCATTTGAGGTTTAATTGATACCTAGTGTGAAACTATACCGTAAGGTTTTCCTTATTAAAATCTATTGTTTATTGTGCTCTGGAGAAACATTTTCATAATTTACTTGGCACTTCTGGAAAGTGAAAGCATTATAATTGTCACAGAAAAGACACGAAAACATGTTTCCCTTTACTTAATTTACTGTTGTGATGGACAGACATCTCAATACACTCATAACAGAATCAAACTACACAAAAGAAGAAATGAGAAGATGTGCTGTTCATAAAGACAATATAAATCAATGCCACTGCTGATGCAACTTATAAATCTACATAAGCTAAGAATCTGTCCCACAAATGGTCTGTCACAATCAATACTTTAAATATCCAGTGGATGTTTGACACAGAAAGACCAGTTTGCAGTAAAATATATTTGAAGACACTAAGTAATCTTTTTCAGACAAAAAATGTGCTTAACTGAGGCCAAATTATAGTGACACTGAGAAATTTTCTTTTCAATAATCCAGAAGTTTTCAGTGTGAGGAATACCTGAGTCAGAAGGTATGTCACAGAATATACTGCAGGAGATTAAATTTGTTCATACAGTAGAGGGGAACATCTATCATATATATCCATACAATTTGTTTAAATTCTTTCAAAGACTATATTTAAATAGTACTCCAAAATATTTGTATAAAGTTATAAAGGTTAAAACCATAACATGATATGTAAATCAGAGATTCATAGAATAGTTAGGGTTGGAAAGGACCTCAAGATTATGTAGTTTCAGCCCCCCTGCCATGGGCGGGGACACATCCCACTAAACCATGCCACCCAAGGCTATGTCCACCCCGATCTTGAACTCCATGAGGGATGGATCATTCACAACTTCCCTGGGCAACACCTCATCTCTTAATATTATCTGGTGATCATTTTTTCCCCTTTAGTATGAAATTTACGTTTTACTCAAAATTCAATATAACTTTGAAACTAGAAAATATTCCTTGCTGCAACTGTTGCATTTTCATACTTCATAATACATTCCGAAGAACATTTTTTGAATAATTACATATTTTGAAAAATTACAATGTTTTGTACATTGAACTGCTTCAGCTCAGTCCTTCAACTCGGAGCAGCAACAGACACCCAGGGAGCCTCAAGCCCTCGACAGGACTTGCCCAGGAGCCGGCGGCTCAGCGGACGCGAGGAGCGGACTCACAGGGGGCGGTGCCAGAAGGAGCGGCACCAGTCCTGACTGCATAAAAACCTGTCCAGGGAGCGCGAGTGACCAGGAGCGCCCCGAACAGGGCGGGCTCGAGGTGGTTCTCGCGGGCAGGCGAGCGGGATGGTGAGCACTCACCGTGTGACCCGGGCTCG